>SKCR01035408.1:0-291922 GCA_019454045.1 Zanthoxylum bungeanum | reverse complement strand
GGTTGCTGAACGTTGTTGAAGGTTCCCGTGAAACCAAGGTATATGCTTTGAATTTCTTTAAGTTTTTATTAGATTTTTTTTCCAGAAAAATTACAAAATATACACTTTGATGGTCGAAATTAATTATTACTTTTTGGTCTTCCTAGATAAATTGTGTTGGTTGCTAGAGACCTTGCACCATGAAGCTGTTTATCTTTGTCATGCTGCTAACCCCATGTAGATGTTGTTTAAACCAGACTGGTTCCTTGCTATCATGATTGTTTGTATTGCTTAATGTTATATACTACTAGAACTCTTGTTTAGCAATGATATGGCTTTCATTATTCTAGTCGAACCCGGTGTGTGCCAAATGCTTAAATTTATAATATCCTTTTGTTTCAACTCTTAGCAGGGGTCCGATATGGTTATGAACATCTCAGAAGAAATAGCTGGTGACCTCGATCTGATTGATATTGACTCACTTTTGGATGATGATACTTTCATGGCATTTGAATGAAGCATTTATAATTCACAGATTTACCTGCCTGTACATAGGTGATCATCTCCATTGCAGATTTGGATAGGTCCTAACTTTATTCTGGTCATATGATATCTAACCAATGTAGGATATAATTTAAGATAGGTGAAAGACATGATGCAAAGTACTACTGAAAAAGCAATTTCTTTTCAGGTATCATAGTTTTTATTGTAAACTGTATTCTTTTATTATATGTACAATTACAGTGATACTATAATTGGTGTGTTACTGATTTTAAAACTTGCTGTGCATATTTTGTTGTGTGCGCGTGGGGATGTGGCTATAATTTTACAACAAAAATCCTTTTCTCAAACTTGCAACTAGGCAGTCGTGGGTGTATTTTTTTTTTGGAAATGCTAACGAGTGCCCTAAGGATACTCATTAAGGATCCATTTTTGGAAAGTTTTTATGGGAAAAAAGAAAAAGTAATTAATATTTTGATAATTTTTTATATTTCTCGTGAAAATGATGTGAAAATTTTCCAAATATGGATTCTTAATGAGTGTTCTTAGAGCACTTGTTAGCATGATTTTTTTTTATTATTATTATTTATTGTATGTTTTGAGGACACCTAATCAGAACATACAGTGCATGTTTCGTTCTGCGTGTGGGGATATGGTGGTGGCAAAATAGGGCTGGGGTTATGTCCGATTCTGAATCCTCTTATTTTTGGGCTGAGTCATGTTCCATCTTTATTCTTTAGAAATAGGATTTTTTTTAAAAAAATAAAAATAAAAAATGCTAATTTTTACTTGAAAATGGAAAAAAAAAATTAAATAAGAATTTAAATATTTTTAATGACTTTTTTATATTGGATCTTTACATTTCGATATAAATGTATATATTTAGGTTTATATATTTAATTAAAAATGTTTTTTTTAATTACTTAAAATCGAGCCTCGACTCCTTTTCCAAAGCTCTATTTAGGCCCAGGCTTGGCTAATTTGGTGTGCTGGGCTGGGCTTAGACTTTTTCTGTCATCCTTACATGAGGCTCATAATTTTACATCAAAAATTCTTCTCTAACTTACAACTAGGTAGTTGTGGGTGCCTTATTATTATTTATGGAATGTTTCGAGGAAAACTAATTTGAACATCTAGTGTGTACGTTTAACAAAAGTAATATAGGTAATGCGACATAAATCAGAACTAGTGACCAACCAATCTCAAGACATAAGTGTTTTCAGTTTTCATGGTCTTTTCTTATAAAAGACAGAGACGCAAATCGAGATGTTACTCATAAAATTTAATTGGGTTGGGTTAGAGGAAAATGAGATGTGTATTTGCGGTCTTATGTGATCGTAATATTCCGGCTATAAGATCAATAATGCTTTATGGAATAAACTATTGGGTAATAAAATATTAACATGTCAAAAAATGAGGGTAATTGAGATGAGAATATTTAGGTGGATGTGTGAGTGGAAATAGAGAGATATAGTTAAAAATAAAGAAACTAGGAAGAAAATAACTGTAGCACCGATTGAGAAGAATATGAGAGAAACTTGATTAAATGGTTCATATATGTTCAATGTAGAACTCTAAATGTTTTGGTGAGAAAATGAGAGAAAATTTTATTTCCATATGTTGACGGTTGATTTTTATTCGAAGAAATAATATGGCATTTCCCGAACAATCTGGTGTTGAACATATAAATTTATTTTGGTAGGGGTGCACAAATCTGTAAAACAATTAAGATCAGAGAATAAAACGCACAAGAGTTTTACATGATTTAGTGTATGAGGCCTACATCCATAGAGAGAAACTAGAGGAATTTTATTACTCAAAAGGGGAAAGAAGTGAGGAAAATATAACTCACAAATTCTCTCTTGAAATCTCTCAGAATACAAGCACACGCAATTCTCATATTTTTCTCTCCTCTTGTTTAGCTACCTTACAGTGTTTAAGGATTTGATTGCCCAATTCTGAGAGTTTGTTATTCAAGTCGATGTTGATGAGCCTAAGATTGAGGTCGTTTATGAAGATCGGGTTTTGCCTTTTGTTCCTCCACCAGCTGATGTTCAATCTTCATCGATGGTTTGATATAGGCAACATTCCTTTTCGAGACGGTTCCCCTCTCGCCGAGCTAAATGTTGTTGTCAACTCTAGTGGTCTGATTGAGCCATCTGCTGTTGATTCTAGTTCGCTCTATCTTGATATATTTCATATTTTGAATATTTTAGAGCTATGTCATATTACTTGTGAATTTCTTTATGTGTAATGGTCGGGAATTAGCTTTGTTGACGGCTGATTTTGGTCTCAGGGCAATATGAGAATATTTCTCCCGAGACAATCCTCCCTCAATAGTGAATTTGTTCGGTTAAGGGGGAACCAAAAGCAAATTTAGCAAAAGACAGATAAATACACCAATCAACAAAGAGTTTTAACGTGGTTCGGCTGGCTAGATCCAACCTACGTCCACGGACACAAAACGAATAATGCTTTTATTACCGAGATATGCTTCTCTGATCTCTCTTTTGTTTACAAGTCTGATGGTAATGATTCTCATATTGATTCTCCTTCTGATCTCTACTCTCATTAAGCATACTCTGCCCTTCTATTTATAATAGTGTAGAAATCAGATTCCTTCTCCTACAAGAATTTCCTAATTGAGACAATTTTCTTTTCCCATAAGGATTCCTAGTCAAAACTATTCCCTTTTCCCATAAGGATTCTTAATCAAAACTACCTTTACTTTCTTTATCCTACTAGCACTCTGACTCACCAATTTTCCCCATGAAAATAGGATAACTTGTCATCTTATCCGCAAGAATAGGGTGTCATCTTCTGGAGCATATCTCGCTATTTGGTCGGTCTTCATGAGGTCGGTCATGATAGTCATTTGAACTGAGAATGCTGCTGTCGATCTGATAATGCCTAGTAATCCGATCTTAAATGGTCGGTTTACCGATCATAAAGTGCTCGGTCAGTTACTGTTTGGCTCTTAGTGGTCGGGGTCGGCATTAATGATTCCGACCGAGAAGGGAATTACCCTTTTTACCCATGTCGTACTCCTTAAATAACATAGGTCCTGAAAACACCATCAACATCTTAGATGTTGATGGTGTTTTCAGGACCTATGTTATTTAAGGAGTACGGTAGAGGTAAGAAGGGTAATTCCCTTCTCGGTCGAAATCATTAATGCCGACCCGAGCATATGAGTGTTATAAAGCCAACATGTAGAGACCAAACACTTTATGATCGGTAACCGAGCACTTGGATTCAGATGACCGGGCATTATCAGATCGACAACAGCATTCTCAGTTCAAAGGACTATCATGACCGACCTCATGAAGACCGACCAGATAGCGAGATATGCTACAGAAGACGACACTCTATTCTTGCGGATAAAATGACAAGTTATCCTATTTTCATGGGGAAAAATGGTGAGTCAGAGTCCTAGTAGGATTAAGAAAGTAAATGTAGTTTTGATTAGGAATCCTTATGGGAAAAGAGAATAGTTTTGACTAGGAATCCTTATGGGAAAAGGAAATTGTTTCAACTAGGAAATTCTTGTAGGAGAAGGAATCTGATTTCTACACTATTATAAATAGGAGGGTAGAGTATGCGTAAGAGGGGAGAATAAGTATCAGAATCGTTAAGGTGAGACTTGTAAACAAAAGAGAGATCAGAGAAGCATATCTCGGTAATAAAAGCATTATTCGTTTTGTGTCCCTGGACGTAGGTTGGATCTAGCCAGCCGAACCACGTTAAAACTCCTTGTTGATTGGTGTATTTATCTGTCTTTTGCTAAATTTGCTTTTGGTTCCCCCTTAACCGAACAAATTCACTATTGAGGGAGGATTGTCTCGGGAGAAATATTCCCATATTGCCCTGAGACCAAAATCAGCCGTCAACAGTTGGCGCCGTCTGTGGGGAACTCAACAAAAAGCAACTCGCGTAGTAAGACGATGGCAGAATGCGGAAATCACCGGTCGTCAGGGAGTTCAAACAACAGAATGAAGGGAGAGAATAGAGGAAAATATAGGGATTATATGGGGAGGGTGACTTTAAATCTCGAGAGTACGCAGCAGCTTCAAGTTATTATTTGCAAGCCGTATCTCTTTGGCCATCTAGTGGGAATCCTCATCATCAGCTTGCTATATTGGCTTCTTATTATTCTAATGAGTTGGTGGTTGTTTATCGGTACTTTCGAAGTTTGGCAATGGATAACCCCTTTTCAACTGTAAGGGATAACTTGATTGTTGCATTTGAGAAGATTTCTTGCAATTTGAAATTGGTCGAATATATTTGATGGATGATGATTGTGCAGATGGATAATATGTCTGCTCTTGCTCCTCCAGCAGGAGAGCATACACAGCGTCTCTATGTAAAGAATACTAAGTTGGAAAATAAACCTCGCAGGTCAGTACAGACGCGTATTCTATCAGATCCCAATGCTTGGCAACAGATGCGTGAGAATTATGAGGCGATAACCTTTGAGAATCATGCATTCTCTGAGCAGCATAATATTGAATATGCATTATGGCAGTTACATTGCAGACGAATTGAAAAATTAAGAGCGCATTATAGTGCTGCTTTATCTTCTGCAGCCTCAAACACATCTCAGGGTGCAAAAGTACCTTCGCGGACTGACCGAGTTCCAAAAATCAGGCTGTAGTTTAAAACATTTCTTTCAGACGAATTTTCTGCTTCCGGAAGATGTCATGATTGATTTTTTCCTGCGACTGGAGGTAAAGAATCTGGCGCGATTGCAGTGTGTGTGCAAGTCATGGAGTGCTTTACTCACTGGCAAGTCATTTGTTGAGATCCATCTTAATCGGTCTATGAGAAATCCTCATCCTATTCTCTTTATATATGGTATCAGCCCTTCATATTTGGGCTTCTATTCAACAGAATGCCAGAAGTTTGAGAATTTTTGTGATCCCCCATTTCATACACAACTTGTAGATCTTGATGTGGTTGGGTCTTGTAATGGTGTGCTTTGCAGTAATGGTTCTAGCCGCTCTCTTATATATTTGTGGAATCCTTTGATCAAAAAGTACATAAAGCTCCCCAGACCCTCTCTTAATACTCAATGCTGAGGTCTATAGTTTGAGATCAAATTCATGGAAAAGTATTGCTAATGGTTTCCCTCGGAGCATTCAGATAAACCGTAGTCACATTAACTCTTCCATCTTTCTCAAGGGATCTGTGCATTGGTGTGCTCAGTTTAGCTGTTATCATCATAATAACTGCCATTGGCTTATAGTCTCATTTGACCTTGCCATGGATGTTTTCGACACGGTTATGATGTTGGGCAGGCCACCTCTTCCCCCCTGAATAATGTCCTTTCACAGTACACATTTTCACGGGAAGAGGGAGATTGATTCAGGAGTTAGGAATTCTTTTGTGCGGGTGAGCTCTGACTGACTGATAATGTGGGATGAGATTAAGTAGGCTGAGGCAATCGTGGAGCTGGATCGGTCAAAGTTTGATGGGGAGCTGCATATGGATAACCGCAGGGAGGAGTGCCCCCATGAGATGGCCGACCTTGCCAGTTTGGGATATACAACTACAGAGAACGTATTCTCGTATATTGTGTCTAACCAGTGGATCCGTGAGAAGCATAACACGAGGATGGACCATACCCTCGTGGCATTTGCTGGCTACAGTGTTACCGGGCATAAGGAGGAATATGCCCTTAATATCTTGGACACTCTTTTGATCCCTCGCTAGATTGGTAATATGGATCTGTGAGAAGCATAGCAACGGGGATGGATGATACCCCCGTGGCGTTTGCTTGCTCCAGTGTTACCGAACATAAGGAGGAATATGCCCTTAATGTTTCGAACACTCTCTGATCCTCACATACTCGATGCAATGGATCCGTGGGAAAGCATAGCACGAGGAGAAACTATGCCCCCGTGACGATTGCTTGCTCCAGTGACACCGGACGTAAGGAGGAGTACACTCTTAATATCTCGGACACTCTTTTGATCCCTCGCTAGATTGGTAATATGGATCTGTGAGAAGTATAGCACGAGGAGAGATGATACCCCCGTGGCGTTTGCTTGCTCCAGTGTTACCGAACATAAGGAGGAATATGCCCTTAATGTTTCGAACACTCTATGATCCTCACATACTCGATGCAATGGATCCGTGGGAAAGCATAGCACGGGGAAAAACTATGCCCCCGTGACGATTGCTTGCTCCAGTGACACCAGACATAAGGAGGAGTACACCCTTAATGTCTCGGACACTCTTTGATCCATTCATCATTTGGATCCAAGAGAGGCGCAGAACGGGGAGGCGTTGTGCCCCCGTGGCGTGTGCCTGCTCCAGCGTTGTAAGGAGGAGCCCTCGTACAATGCGCAGGCTCCACAATGACCTAACGTATAGAGGATGTGTCCTTACCATTTCAAACGCTCTCTGATCCAAATCCTGGTTCGCCAGGACAGTGAATTGAAATATTCAGGATTATGTTTTGGAGACCTCGGACGTGACGCTGTTTTGAGGTATCCGTGCTGTTATTTACACTTTTTGATTTTATTTTTCAAAAATTCCGTTTTCGTTTTCATTAGGTCTGGCAAGGGGACGCATGTGCCAAATCTAATAGGGCTTCAAAGGTGGATACACTTCTCCTCTGAATAAGTCCCAAGGATTAACCGATGCTTGGGGCTGGATTCGTTCCGCCGAGGCCACTCGGATATTCGGCTCGGGGCTGGATTTCGTTCCGCCGAGGCCATTTAGTTATTCGGCTCGGGGCTGGATTTCGTTCCGCCGAGGCCACTTGTTTATTCGGCTCGGGACTGGATTCGTTCCGCTGAGGCCACTCGGATATTCGGCTCGGGGCTAGATTTCGTTCCGCCGAGGCCATTTAGTTATTCGGCTCGGGGATGGATTTCGTTTCGCCGAGGCCACTTTGTTAATCGGCTCCGGACTGGATTCGTTCGGCCGAGGCCACTCGGATATTCGGCTCGGGGATGGATTTCGTTCCGCCGAGGCCACTTAGTTATTCAGCTCGGGGCTGGATGTCGCTCCGCCGAGGCCACTTGGTTATTCTACTCGGGGTCGAGCTACGTCCCACCGAGTCATACTCATTGGTCTGAGGACGTAACATTCCCCCAGATCTAAGTATTTCTCTCAGCTCGGGGTCGGGCTGTGTCCCACCGAGTCTGCCTCTTTGGACTGGGGATGTAACATTCCCCCAGAGCCAAGTCTTTCTTTCAGCTCGGGGTCGGGTTACGTCCCACCGAGTCGATCGTCATCAGCATAAGGGCAAAGCATTTTTCTCCACGGGTAGATATCGGGATCCTCGTTGACTGAGCACATGAGGGTGGCAGGAAGGACCAGATTTGCAGCCAAGGCATTTTTCTCTGCGGTTCCTAGAGTGACCACCGACGGATTCATCGGCACACCATCTTTTTTTATAGTTCCCGGCATCAACTCCCAAACTCGTTGTTACCGAGAACTAGGTGACAGATTTTGATGGTGTTTTCAGGACCTATGTTATTTAAGGAGTACGACAGGGGTAAAAAGGGTAATTCCCTTCTCAGTCGAAATCATTAATGCCGACCCGAGCACATGAGTGTTATAAAGCCAACAGGTAGAGACCGAACACTTTATGATCGGTAGCCGAGCACTTAGGTTCAGATGACCGGACATTATCAGATCGACAGCAGCATTCTCGGTTCAAATGACTATCATGACCGACCTCATGAAGACCGACCAGATAGCGAGATATGCTCCAGAAGATGACACTCTATTCTTGCAGATAAAATGACAAGTTATCCTATTTTCATGGGGAAAAATAGTGAGTCAGAGTCCTAGTAGGATAAAGAAAGTAAATGTAGTTTTGATTAGGAATCCTTATGGGAAAAGAGAATAGTTTTGACTAGGAATCCTTATGGGAAAAGGAAATTATTTCAACTAGGAAATTCTTGTAGGGGAATGAATCTGATTTCTACACTATTATAAATAGGAGGGTAGAGTGTGCGTAAGAGGGGAGAATAAGCATCAGAATCATTAAGGTGAGACTTGTAAACAAAAGAGAGATCAGAGAAGCATATCTCGGTAATAAAAGCATTATTCGTTTTGTGTCCGTGGACGTAGGTTGGATCTAGCCAGCCGAACCACGTTAAAACTCATTGTTGATTGGTGTATTTATCCTTCTTTTGCTAAATTTGCTTTTGGTTCCCCCTTAACCGAAAAAATTCACTATTGAAGGAGGATTGTCTCGGGAGAAATATTCCCATATTGCCCTGAGACCAAAATCAGCCGTCAACAAGCTTAATAATCATGGTTTTTGGTACTTAATAAAAAATGTAAGAATAGGAATTTCCCAGTGTTACTCAATGATATATATAAAGAATTATGACTTAGCTATAGTGATTGAAGACTCGATAATGTAAAATAATGAAATTTTTATATTTTTGATGAATAGTAATCGGGATTATCTTGAATAACCCTAGGATTGTAAAAATAATTACCTGACTAACAAGTATAATATAAGATTTTTTTATTGAATCCGATTAAGGTTTTATAGTTTTGTCTATAATTCCTGTTCCATATAGAACGATCACCAAATGGTCACAGTTCTCCCTATTAGTAATCTTCAACCATCAAAAGATCATGGTTCTCATTCTTTACAACCTAGGTGGGTCAGAGATACTAACCATGGTAGTCGTTTGATAATTGTCATATTTTCCTCCTTTATCGACTCCACAATGAGGCGATCACCAAAGGGTCATTGTTCCATATGTCAGTGATCACTAACCATTAAAAGGTCACGGTTCTCCCTTTTAATAGACAAGGTGTTTCAAGGTTACTAACCATAACAATCGCCTAAGGATTATGATTAAATCCCCTCGTACCAACTCCATATCGGGAAGATCACCAAAAGGTCATGGTTCTCCCTGTCAAAGATCTATGACAATTAATTGGTCATTGTTTTCCCTCTTAATAACCAAAGTCGGTCGGGATTACCAACTATGACAATTGTTTGAAGATTATGACTAAGTCCTCATGTGCCAACTCTATAATGAGGCGATCACCAAAGGATCACGGTCCTCCCTATTAGTGATCCCCAACCTTTATAGCGTTATGGTTCTCCCTCTTAATGGTAAAGGTAGGCAGAGGTTACCATCCATGCCAGTCACTCTTAATAAGCAAGGTGGGTCAGGTTACCAACCATGATAGTTGCTTGAGGACTATGATTAAATGCCTCTGTGTCGACACCATAATAGGGAGATTACTAAAGGGTCATGGTTGAAATGTTGTGGAGATCCAATCTACTTCTCTTTGTTGAAATGTTGTGGAGAACTTCCAAAGTTAGCAAGCTTGACTTCAAGATCCAATCTTGATTCCAATGCTAGCAAGCTTCACTCCAAGATCCAATCTTAGTTTCTCCTTATTGAAATGTTGTAGAGATCTTCCAAACCTTCTCTAAACACTTCTTTTACTTAGGCTAATTTTTATAATTTTCTTGTTTTTAGCTTTCTCAAACTTGATTAAAATATTGCTCAAGCTTGCTATTTATAGTAAAACTTAGGTAATTTTTAATTAATAAAAGTTCTAATCAACTTTTATGTGGATTAATCTAATTTGTCCAAATATGTATAATAAGGTGTGACTAATCACCTTTGTCTACCATTTTAATTTAATCTAATTAAATCAAGATAAAGTTTAATTCACGGATTAGTTACATGTCTACCACTTTGATTTAATCCAATTAAATCAAGTCAAATATACCTCTTATTATATATTTATAATTACCAAAATATCCTCCAATGGTAGAGCCTTGTGTAATTTTGGATTAATCTAATTAATCCAATTGGGTCAAAGTAAATAATTAATGTTATCCAGTATTACTTAATTATTTTAATTGATAATATCAATATTATCGGCTACCCAAGTGCTCAACGAGTACACTTCATATTGTGAGACTCTCTAAGTTCAGACACGTTCGTCATATAAGCCTACCTTATATGTACGCAATTCGGCCATCTCCGAATTTGCGAAGAACACGAACAACCTTTCCGAACTATATAAGTCGGGGTCATCACATATGTTTAACAATCCCTCTATCATAGGCTATCCGAGTTATGCTTATAAAACATAGATTTCACCGTCAAGTTTCCGAGGCGCACATCACATGTCGACATATCCACGATTCTTTACAACTAATCGAAAACCATTCCTGATATATGTGATCCACCCTAGGTGATCGGTTTTGGCCAAAGTCTTAAGAATCGTTACTTGCTCACATGGATACCTAAACCTCTTATAGTACACATACGGGCCGACGGATCCTATCTTTATACGTACTTGATTAACGAGTGCATCGGTCCACACCCAATGAACATCTAGCGGTCAGACCATGGAAGATCTCTAACATATATGGCATCAAAGCGTGGAGGATCACACACAAAATCAATGATATGCTATAGTCAAAGGATCACATATGCTACTGGACTCGAGGAGATTCCTATTAACGGTGGTGTGTACTTCCAACCATTAGGAATAACTTGTGAGTCATTCAGTATTCGCTCCAACGAATACACACATATCTATACGAGCTTCCCTTGTTCATGATACATCAGATTAAACCATTGGAACTCCAATTCCAATATACGACATGTACTAGCCTTCTAGGTTATAAGAATTCGATCGTATTCCAAAACCAACGACTATGAATATTTACTTTAAAAATAGTTCATAATAGTAATACTATCCCAATATCGAACCACCAAATGTCTAGTATTACTACATGATTATTCTAAGGTGGATGTCATTCTCAACATATTTATATATATCAATCTAATATGCATAATGACATTACCATTAGTAAAGGTTGAAATGAAAATATAGTTATTTTATTAATAAATAATAAAATATAATGTACAATATATTATTCGGATTGGCACTCCAAGCACAAACTCCAATAGGATTTCGAACCGGAAAATGATATTTCTTTTCACCAACTCCGTTGTCTTTTTTCTGTAATGGTTGATAGGGGTTCCGCCTCGACCTATTTGGTAAGTATTCAATGGCGATAATTTGCATATTTCACATGTTCCTCTTCCAATGCGTGCGAGCATGCTAGGCGATGAGTCCGTGTTGTTCCGAACTCAATTTTAGAACTATCTCACTCCGAATTATCTTGAAATTTTTTCTATGGCCTCGAAATTGAACATAATATCCCATTTTAACAAAAATATATGATCTAAGGTCATAAAATCACGAGTTTAAATTTTTGAAATTTATCCTTACCCTAGACCCGCTTATTTAACCTGTTTTGGTGCGAGGGGCTCTTATCTGATCCTAAGGTTTCCTGATTCGTCCTAACAAAAATGGTATCAGAGCGAGTCTTAACCACATAATACACATTAAAATCATGCTTTACATGTTTGACATGCATTTGAATATATGTTTTTGTGTTTTTAATTTGATTATGCATAAGTTATATTTGATATGCGTTGCATGTTTTAAATTAAATTATTTGTTTGACCAATATCATCATTATTGTGAGACTGGAGTAAACGTCATAGGATCCACTTCCCGATATGGAATTTGATTGTCATATTTCTATTTTTTTAAAAGGAGATTATAGAATTACGCAAAGTAGTGTGGGAGCACTAATAGATTTAAAATCTATAATCATATTAGTGTTTTATGTTGTTATAAAAATATCATTCTAATGATTATTATTATCTTACAGATATGGCAGCCTTAAATCCATTACCACATCTTTTGGATTCCAACAAGTTGAAGTGAGCCGAGATCTACTTCTAGTTGGAGATGAACATTCGCCTTGTTTTGGAGTCAGAGCGATTGAGCTATGTGACGCTTAATCCATTGCACATCGACATCGATCCTGATTCGACTCTCGGTGAGCGAGAGACGTTTGAAAAAATGGAAGGACGATAACCTGAAGTTGAAGTCCTATATTTTAGAGTCAATGGTTCTTAATTTGCCCAGGAAGTACATAGATGTACCTGATGCTTATAGCATTATGAGAACACTCTATCAGTTATTCAAACCAAATTAGGAAATTGAAATATATCGGAGGTCTAAAAAGCTATTTCATGTTTTGCTTAAAGATGAAGGAGTTGTTAGTATTCATGTTTTGAACATGATTGAGTAGATCTGATATTTAAAAGGACAAAGCATTACTATTGATGATAAGCTTGGTCGAAATATGAATTTGTCTTCTATGTATGGTACGTATGGTGGCGTTATGTTGAATTTTCACATGCGTTTAATGAAAGTCACATATGAAGAGTTTCATAATATGTTGCGTACGGAGGAGTAATATTTGAAAATAGTGAACCCTAGCTTATACATCCATGGTAGAGCGAGTACGTCAAAGAATTCTGGAAAGTGAAAATGAGTGAGAAGAAGATTTCAAAAAAAAAAACTACAAGAAACCCACAAAATCCAAATATGCAAGACCGAATGTAGCTTGTAATGAATGTCTACATTGCAAGAATTTTAGACATTGGAAGCGTGATTGTCTAGATTTGAAAGGAAAAACAAGACCCTTAGGTGCAAGTACGGTCAAATTCCTATAACCTATAAGACTAGCACTTGTCATTTATTGGAATTGGAGTTCTAATGGTCTAACCCAATAGACCATGAGCAAGAGAATCTCGTATAGACATGTGGGTATATGTTGGAGCGAATACCAAATGAATCACGGATAATGCCTAATAGTTGGTATACACACCACCATCAATAGGAATCTCCTCGAGTCGAGTAGTATATGTGAACCTTTGACGATAGGATAATATTGATTTTGTGTGTGATCCTCCACACTTAGATGGCATGTTTTTTAGAGACTTTTCATGGTCTAACTGCTAGATGTTTGTTGGGTGTGGACTGATGCACTCGTTAATCGATGCGTATCAAGATAAGATCCGTCAGCCTGTATGCGTACCATAAGAGGTTTAAGTATCCACATTTACGAGTCATGATTCTTAAGACTTTGGCCAAAGTCGATCAATTAGGATTGATCGCATATATATCAGAAATAATATTTTGATTAGTTATAAAGAATTGTGGACATGTCGACAATATGAGATGTGCACCTTGAAAACTTGACAGTATAATCTATGTTTCCTAAGCATAACTTGGATAGCCTATGATGGAAGGATTGTTAAATATATGTGATGACATCGACTTGTATAGTTCGGAAAGGTCGTTCGTGTTCTTGGCAATTTTGGAGGTGGTTAAATTGCATACATATGAGTTAAGGTCATATGATGAACGTGTTCGAACTGAGAGTGTTCCACAATATGTAGTGTACTCGTTAAACACTCGGGTAGCCAATTATGTTTAATAATAAATAATATTTGATATTATAATTATCAATTAAAATAATTAAGTATTATTGGATAATATTAATTATTTACTAGACCAATTAAGATTAATTGGATTAATAAAAATTTATTTGATTATTAAATAAATAATTACATAAGGGATTTATTATAATTTCATAAATATCTCTACGATTAGAGGATATTTTGATAATAACAAAATATGTATTAATAGGTATATATCTCTTGATTTAATTTGATTAATCAAGTTGTTAGACAAAGTGATAAGATTATACCTAATATGCATATTTAGACAAATTAGATTATGTCCATCAGAAAATTGATTAATCTTGTATTAATATAATAAAAGATTAGTTTAAGCATAAAAGATGAGCTTAAGTATTTTGATAAGTAAGTTTTAACCTAAAGAAATAATTGTAGGAGAAGGTTTTGAAGTTCTCTATAATTTCAACAAGAGAAGAAGATTTGATCTTTCATTTAAGCTTGCTAGATAAGTTTTGATGTTCTTTAATGAGTTATGTTTTTCATTAATGATTTGATATCATTAGTGAAGTATATGGTGATTTATTATGTATTTGATGCATAATAACATAATTTAAAGTTGAAATAAGGTTAAAGATTTGTGTATAGATGCTTTGGAAGTATAAAAACACAATATGATTATGATTGGGTCAAGTTTTGTGTATGTTGGAGATGTAACACAAAAATTGGAGTTTTGAACTCTAGAGAAAAGTTAGAGTTTTGAACTCTAGATAAAAGTTTGGAACTATGGTCACCATTCTAGAATCAATTGACCACCTTTAAGTGACCTAAAATTATTCATGTGTTTATTCTTTGTGAGATTCTTGTTTGATTTGAGGTTTGGATTCAAATTTATTCATATATGTATTTTGAATACATTTATATTTTATAAAATATTTGATATTTTTGAAAATATTATTTTTATTTTTAATTATTTTAGATGTGTTTAAAATATGTTAATGTTGGATTTGATGTTAAAAAAATAGATTTTGGTGTTTGGAAATGTTTTGAGATAAATGGGTAGCAATTTGAAGCTTAAAATTTGGATTTTCTAGCTCTTTGGAGCATATTATCACTCCAATACTAAGGTGACTGGTGCTTTCACACGCGTATAACGCAAGCGCACGTATCGTTCAAGTAGTATAAAAAGTATCGATCCCACGAGGACTTAATACCAAATCTATTAATTTAATGAGGTCAAATGATTACTAGTATCTAACAGTTTGATTGATTGATTTGAAATGGTGATGATTTTAGACTTAAAAACAAGTAAATAAAATTGTGCGAAAGTACATCGAAGAAAATCCAAATTTATAAAATTATACAGGGTTGTGAATCTTTCCAATATCTTTTAAAAGATGAAGTGGTTATTACATATTTGTGTAATATATCGGTTTACTAACCTGGAACATGAAATTATGCAAAAGCCTATGTCGATGGTCAGATGCAAATACCCAGTATAACCCAATTGAACCATATGTATATGTCAACCAAATTATCTGGATTCATTAAGATTAAGTTCCAATTATGGTTACCCCCGCCCGACAGGTATATGTCTATCCTGTAAGGAAATCTATTAAAGGGTTATCTATCCTTAAAGAAAATCGTGGGCTACTAAGTCTAAGGCTGAAACCTAAAATTCTTTTGTCAAGTTTATTTTAGATTTACCAGATCAATCTTATTAGTGGCCAGTTAACAAGACGCATTAAGCTTAAGACTTAATAAATAAACGTTTAAATTACCCAAACTAAAAAATAACCCCTTATAAACCGATGATATTAAAATTCATCACAACCCTAGATAACTAACTTAGTTACGACACATATTTAAGGCTAGTAAAAACTTAAGAATAAAAGACATAAAGTAAAATGCTGAAAAGTAAATGCGGTAAAGTAAATACTGAAAAGTAAAATTACAATAAAATAAAATTCTAGGGTTAAATGATTTACTTTTACCACTACTATTTTAGATATCTCCATTAATATAATATATTAACTTGTGATAACATTACCAACCAGCCATATAGGCGGTAACCTGATTAAGTCAAATTAAGTCCGACCTTCCATAAAGGCGGTATCAATATTTGTCCATAAACCAGCCATATAGGCAGTAAATTACCAACCGACCAACCAGACGGTATCCATGCTTAGTCAGATTTAAACCAGTTTATAATTGATTACCAACCGACCAATATAGCGGTATCATTGTTAAGTCAAATTTTAAATAGTGAATATAATATAATTAAGGGAGATTAATCTAAATAACAGTTATAAAAGTTTTACCTTTCACCCTAGCAAGGGGGAAGTTACCTCCTCATAGCTGAATAGTAAAAACTGAAAAAGTAAAGAAAGTAAATTATTATTACAGAAAGTAACTAAAAATTAATTACAAAACTAAAATTTAAAGAAAACTAGATACAAATTCCTTATTTATTCAGAGGATTACAGAGAGGAAGGTACATCTAAAATTAAATCTCAAGCTGAATTTATAGGCCTCGGTAGGCTGTGGTTGGTCTGCCGAGATTCTTATCCGATGACGTGGCGATGTGGATGATTAACTCAATAATTGAGCTGACGTGGAAGTAACATGGCGATGATGTGGCAATGACGTGGTGACACGTGGCGATAGTGATTGTCTGCACCGTATGATTGTGACACGTGACACGTGGCACACTCTGATTAGTTGATGATGACGTGGCACTGACTTGGCAATATTGACTCGGTCTTCTGCTGACGTGGTGATGACATGGAGTGACACATGACAACACATGGTGATGGCGATTGTCGGCACCGTAGGATGATGACACATGACATGGCACACGTTAGCATGATCGGCTGTGATGTTGACACGTGGCACGACGCATGTTAGCAAAATCGGTGTACGTTAGCAAAATGAAACTTCTCAGATTCTGACACGTGTCCCCGGCGCATGTTAGCATGAAGCGGCGCACGTTAGACGTCGCGACGCCAAAGGCTTGCGTGTCGCGATGCGCCAATTGATGATTTTTCCATTTTGTCTGTTTTCACTGTTTTGACCCCAAATCACCTTCAGAATGTCCTAAAACTTTTTTTATATACAAAATAACACAAAACACATCAAATTATTCACAAAACTCAAGAAACTACACAAAATATTAAGTTAAATGAGTGGGAAATATTGATACATTTACCACTCATCACACCCTCAAACCTAACATTTTTCTAATCCTCGAGCAAAACACAAAATAAAATAACATAAACATCTTTAAAATAAAATTTAACTAAGCCACTTTCGTAGGGATCACGGTTGCATTTAGCGTATGCAACAAGCCTTTAAACCCCTAGGTGTCCCTAGTGGACGAGTTGTAGTCTTGTGAGGGTTTACAACAATGATACCCACAAACGTTTTACAAAAGTAAAAAGATAGTAAAACTAATGCACACAAAAGCAAAAAGACAAGAGAAAAGAGAATAAAAAAGTTAGTGACTAATCAGATGAAACTTCTACTCCAAGTCACTAGTTGTTTTCTTTCTTTCTAAATTACCGAATAAGTAAATTCTCCGATTATATTTACCATTCTCCATATACACAACCAACAAAATATTAATCAACTCATTTTTGCCCACAACAGTCACAAGTGCAGTTGATAAGAGAGTAATATTTTTGTCCTAAAATTTTATCAGAATTCACACCTTTTTGCAGCAATGGAATAATTTTTCTGATTTTTTTTTATTTATATACAATATCTTCCATCTATGTAGCGAGCTTTAGGCCAGTGACTCCCAAACCAGTTGGCTTTAGGGCACCAGATATTAAGACACCCCTACGGACTTAATTACTCAGACTTCAGATATATATATATTTTTGCAACATCTTTCGATCCATGTAGCGAGCTTTGGGCCAGTGACTCCCAAACCAGTTGGCTTTAGGGCACTAGGTGTTAAAACACCCTTACAGACTTAATAACTCGGATTTCAGATGTTTGTTTGTTTATTTGTTTTTTTTACTCCATCACTTCTCATAGATGCTTCCTCCAATTAAACTAGAGCACTGAATATTACAAACTTTTCAATTATAGCTCATGTCCGTATGTTACCATGCATGTTGATAATATCTACCAACTGAGCATATGAAGATCCATTTTAGTCAATTTTATGGAGAATTCACAAATTAAATAATTTAAAATGAAATAAACAAAAATTAACTTGTTCCGAAATAGGTTTGAGATACATCTCAGGAGTGGAGACTCCTTACACCACTATCTCTTACCAATTTCACCCGATTAATCAAATTAAAAAGACAAAAGACAAAATATTTTTTTGATTTTTTTGTAAAATTTTTCAATTTTTTTTGTATTTTTTCGAAAAATTTAGACTAAAAATAACAACAATAAAAATAAGATACAAATTAACTATTCCTCTCCCTCAAACCTAAATTAGACATTGTCCCCAATGTCTTAAACAGTAGAAGAAGAGTTTAGAAAACCGTACCTGGTTAGCTGAATTCTACATGTAAATGAAAAGTTTAAAGGTTAAGATCCAGATTTATCCGACGCCTCTTACCACGATCGTTCTCGGACCAATTTATCTTTGAAATGATAGGGTCATTTTATGGTTCATAGGCTAAGATTTGGTCGATTAGATCTGTGGCAGTTCTGGCAGTAAAGAGGAGTTCTTTCATAGGTTTTGTCACGAAACCATTTATCCGGGCATCATCAAGAAATACACAAAAAAAAATCATAAAATCCTTCAATGTTGTACAGTCCAAGGTAGCATGGTTAATCATTTCTACTAGTCGTTAAGACATACCTGGCACGATTAGTTCTTCTCTGTTTGATGGTCAAATAAGATTTGCCTCTGCCAAGGGTTTTGGAATGATTCCCAAGACTTGACTGCCTCCTTCCTGTACAGCATTTGAAATGATCCCCATAAGTCCAAAATTACCACCACCATATACTAAGACTCAACCCAAATCTTGTGCTGCTGCTACGTATTGTGGCTTAACACCAACACTAGTACTGCAAAATACACAGATGTTTTCAACTCATCTTTTTGAAGTGGCTTCCATGTTTTACTCTGGATGTCTTCAAAAGTGCAATGATGAGTTGAAATTATAACACCTGAAAAGGGTGAGTAAAATAATAGCACTAGTACCTGCCAAATGATAACTATTAGTTAACAGTAATATAAATCGTGATAATAAAAAAGGTCTGGATCCTATCGGAGAAAATAAATGAAAACAACAAAACAAATCACAATTATTAGGAAAAAGGAGAGATATAATATGTACAAGAAACGTTGCGGCTTGATTGACGTCTGTGCGTCAGGGACAAGCTTCCCATCCAATTTTCTTATAAATTGGCAAACAGGGTCTTTTTGAGTCAGATTCCCGAGACTTAATTTTTGTCTTTCTTTTTGGAATTGTGCATATAACACACGAATTTCATGATACACACATCCACTGGGATATGGCTCAAGAGTTTTAGATATGTCATCCAAAGACTCCTTACTCAAGTCATCCCTAATGAAATTAATCTTATCTTCATGATTATCAGACATCATTCCTAAAGAAAGACAACGAGTATTACAAAACATACGAGCACATTTATAACAAACACACATTCTTTTAGCCATTCTCTTTTTAGCGTATGTGCTTCTTCCTAAACCAGGCAAATGTGAAATAAAAGAGTCAGAAGACTCACCTGCCAATCGGACATGTGCTTCAATAATCCAACGAATGTCAGTATGAATACCTTTGATCATCAGTAGTCTCATCCGTTCCAAGCGACCTTTGTAGAATTTCATCAGAGATTTTTTAGGGAGAGAAGGAAATAGCTTGTGAAGATTTGCGAGAACTTCTTCCATCGTGAAATGACTTTACCTGTAAAAATTAAAGACACAAAAATAAAACACATCAGATCACAATATATACAAAAATTGCATGGGTTGTCTCCCTGTAAGTGCTAAGTTTAACGTCGTCAGCTAGACGTGACTTCTCGAACGTTAGGCTGGATCTGAAAGTGTGACACTTTCTTTTTGTCGCTCAAATGATTCTCTCCAGTAATGCTTGACACACTTGTTTTTAACCTTGAATGTTTTGTTGGAATCAGGATCATGTAACTCAACGGATCTATCTGGTAAAACCTTGGTGATTAGGAATGAACCTGGCCACCGTGATTTTGGCTTCCATGAGAAGAGTTTCACCCTTGATTTGTTTAACAGTACCTTCTGCCTTGGTTTTAGTTGTATGTGCACTAACTTCTTATCATGTCTCTTCTTGGCCTTTTCTATGTACAATTTGGCATTCTCAAAAGGCTGTATGTGAAATTCCTCAAACTCGTTGAGTTGGTGGAATTGTTTCTCTTCTATTGCTTGTAATGCATGAATTGGCTTCTTCAGTGCGCAGTACGCTTTATCTTCAGTATCCACATGCACTTGACATGCTTTAAGTTTGCCAGTAGAACTTTGCATTGCATCATAAGTCTGGATGGTACTATTTATCAAATCAAGTCTGAAACATTCCTCTTTCTCGTCATTCGGGAAATTCATGGCTTTGAAAACGTTGAATGTTACTTCTTGGTATTGTACCCTCATGGTTAGTTCTATTTTTTGTACATCAATAATGGTTCGACCTGTAGCCAAGAATGGTCTCCCGAGGATAATCGGCACGTCTTCGTCTTCTTCCATATCAATGATAATAAAATCTGATGGGAAAATGAATTTGTCAACTTTGACCAGCACATCTTCAACTACACCTCTCGAAAATATGAGCATTCTATCAGCAAGTTGTAGAGAGACTGAGGTGGGCATTGTTTCTCCAATCTGCAATTTCCTGAAAATATAAAAAGGCATCAGGTTAACACTTGCACCTAAATCACATAAAGCCCTACCGAAGTTATGCTCTCCTATGATGCAAGGAATGGTAAAACTGTCAGGATCTTTCAATTTTGGGCTTCCTCTGAATGATAGCGCTGCATTCTTCTGATAATGCTACTGTCTCGTAATCTCCCAATCTCTGTTTTTGTGAAAGAATGTCTTTCATGAATTTGACATAGCTGGGCATTTGTTCCAAGGCTTCTGCAAATGGGATGTTGATGTGCAGCTTTTTGAAAATCTCCAAGAATCGAGCAAACTGCTTGTCCAGTTTATTTTTCTGAAGACGTTGTGGAAAAGGTGAAGGTGGAGTGATTTGGTCTTTTTCTTTTACTTCTTTTTCCTCCATCTGTGGAACTGCTTCACTGCTTTCTTTAGGAACTTCCTCAGTAGTTGCTTGACTCCAACATCTTTGTTGATCTCAGTACCGCTTTTTAATATGATGGCATGACATTGCTCCTTCCTCATGTTCCTTAGATTTGGTTCTGTGTTGTTAGGAAGATTCCCTGGCGGTCTGTAACTCTGAGCATTGGCCAGTTGTCCAATTTGATTCTTCAGTGTTTTGATGGAAGCAGATTGGCTCTGAAACATAACATCATACTTTTTTAACTGAGCCAACACTTCTGCTATTCCTGGTTCATTCGTCTGCTCTCGTCCCTTGTTCTGTTGCTATTGGAATCCGGGTGGTGGATAATTCTTATGCCCGGAATTGTTGCTCCATGAGAAATTTGGATGATTCCTCCACCCTGGGTTGTAGGTGTTGGAATATGGATTGTTCCCATGTCTGTTGAAATTGTTGACAAAATTCACCGTTTCTTCAAGTTGGTTTGGTTCTGGTGCTCCTCCATATGATGAACTTGTGGATCCAGTGGTAATAGTTTCCATGAATTTGCATATCTGATCCAGCTTGGCGTTGACTGCTGTATTGGCTCCAACTTCATAAATTCCTGCAATTCTTTGGATCATGCTCCTTTCTGTTGGCCGCAAGGAATTATTTTCGGCCATTTCTTCGATTAGGTCACAGGCTTGATCTTCTCATTTTTCCATCAAAGCTCCTCCAGCAGCAGCATCAATTGTGGTTCTCATCAGTCCAGAAAGTCCATTATAGAAGGTTTGGACTTGAAACCATTTTGGAATCTCATGGTGAGGACATTTCCGGAGCAAATCTTTGTACCTTTCCCAAGCTTCGTAGAGCGTTTCTGAGTCAAGTTGTACAAAAGATGTGATGTCGTTTCTCAACTTTGCTGTTCTGGCTGGTGGAAAATATTTTGCAAGGAATTTGGTGGCTAAATTGTTCCAAGTTGTAATGGAACTTGCTGGTAATGAATGTAGCCAAGCCTTAGCTCTGTCTTTCAAGGAATATGGAAAAACGTGAAGTCTCATTGCTTCTTCTGATGCTCGGTTGTAATTGAAAGTGCCGCAAACTTCCAGGAAGTTACTGATGTGGGCATTAGGATCTTCAGTTGCATTCCCCCCAAACTGCACTGATTGCTGAATCATCTGAATGCATGTTTTGATGTCACACGCATTTGCTGGTAAGGGAGGAAGTACAATACATGAAATGATGCCATCTACCACCAGAATGGTTTTGTCTCGAATGGGAATTGGTGGTGCAACCTCCAAAGGTTCAGGTGCCATGTTAATGATTGTTTCTTAGCCTTCTCGACTTTCTCTTCTCAACTGTCTAATGGTTTTTTCAATCTCTGGGTCTAGCAGTCGGATTTCAAAGCTTCTAGTTCATCTCATGTAGTGTCTGAGAACCTGAAACACAAGAAAACAAAAATAATAAGTGAAAAGAGAATTAGATACAAGTTAAGGTATCTAACCTCAAAACTAATAGTGAAAGATAAATAAGTCCCCAGCTTTGGCGCCAAAAACTTGACCGGTGCTTTCACACACGTATAACGCAAGCGCACGTATCGTTAAATTAGTATAAAAAGTATCCATCCCACGATGACTTAATACATAATCTATTAATTTAATGAGGTCAAATGATTACTAGTATCTAACAGTTTGATTGATTGATTTGAAATGGTGATGATTTTAGACTTAAAAACAAGTAAATAAAATTGTGCGAAAGTAGATTGAAGAAAATCCAAATTTATAAAACTATCCAAGGTTGTGAATCTTTCCAATATCTTTTAAAAGATGAAGTGGTTAGTTATTACATGTTTGTATAATATATCGGTTTACTAACCTGGAACACGAAATTATGCAAAAGCCTCTGTCGATGGTCAGATGAAAATACCCAGTATAACCCAATTGAACCATATGTCTATGTCAATCAAATTACTTGGATTCATTAAAATTAAGTTCCAATTATGGTTACCCCCGCCCGACAAGTATATGTCTATCCTGTAAGGAAATCTATTAAAGGGTTATCTATCCTTAAGGAAGATCGTGGGCTACTAAGTCTAAGGCTGAAACCTAAAATTCGTTTGTCAAGATTATTTTAGATTTACCAGATCAATCTTATTAGTGGCCAGTTAACAAGACGCATTAAGCTTAAGACTTAATAAGTAAACGTTTAAATTACCCAAACTATAAAATAACCCCTTATAAACCGGTGATATTAAAATTCATCACAACCCCAGATAACTAACTTAGTTACGACATATATCTAAGGCTAGTAAAAACTTAAAAATAAAAGACATAAAGTAAAATGCTGAAAAGTAAATGCAGTAAAGTAAATACTGAAAAGTAAAATTACAATAAAATAAAATGCTATGGTTAAATGATTTACTTTTACCACTACTATTTTAGATATATCCCTTAATATAATATATTAACTTGTGATAACATTACCAACCAGCCATATAGGCGGTAACCTAATTAAGTCAAATTAAGTCGGACCTGTCATAAAGGCGGTATCAATATTTGTCCATAAACCAGCCATATAGGCGGTAAATTACCAACCGACCAACCAGGCGGTATCCATGCTTAGTCAGATTTAAACCAGTTTATAATTGATTACCAACCGACCAATGTAGTGGTATCCTTGTTAAGTCAAATTTTAAATAGTGAATATATTATAATTAATGGAGATTAATCTAAATAGTAGTAATAAAAGTTTTACCTTTCACCCTAGCAAGGGGGAAGTTACCTCATTGTAGACACTTGCATTTTTGCATGATCCCGATGATGAGCCTAGGTCGGAGGCACTACCCGATAAGTTGCGGAAGTTGCGGGAAACAGACGTCGGAAGGGAAATAAGTATGTCATCAGATTTAATTCACTTGTTCACTGCTTGTGCGTTCGTGCCGCATTCTAAAACACGTTCGAACGGCGAACATATTGTGGGCGTTCGTATAGCGTCTGAATAAGCGTTCGAACGACCGTCGTTATTTTTTTTTACTGCTAGCCACACGCCCAAGCCCATCCAAAGCCAAGCCCACCAAATCCCATCCAAAAATATTCAACACATTAAACACATGTTAAAATCCAAACAAATCACCTTCCTAAACTAAATAAATCAAATCAAATCTCTCAAATCCTTTTCCAAAACTAAAATAACTCATCTCCTAAATTAAATATATCCCCACCAAAAATACAAAATTTATTTCCCTAAATAATATAATTAAATACACCCAATATTTACTTGATTTGTTTCTTTTTTAAAACCAATGCACCAAAACCAATAAACCCTAGCTCACCATTATAAAAAGAGACCCAAGCCAACCCTATTCCCCCTTAGACATTCACTCATCTGTTAGATCACACTCACGCCCAAAGCAAAGAAAATAGCCTTCCACCACCGAAACCAGCAAGCTCTAAAAACCCCTCTTCTAGTGCCGTGAAACAATCTCTAAAAAAACCCCTCCAAAACCGCACCATCACAGCCCCCATACAGCCCTCCATTACCGAAAACCACAGCCTTGAAACCCCTCAAATTACCACCGAAAACAGTCCCCAAAAATACCAAAAATCACAGCCCTAAACAGCCCCTAAATCACCAAAAATTGCACTCTAAACAGCCCCCCAAATCACCCAAAAAAAATGCACTTTAAAGTAGTCCGAAACAACAACAAAAATAGTAAAAACAGCAGCAAAAACAGCAAAAATAGTAGCCTAGAATAGAGGAAATAGAAGTCCAAAATAGCGAGGCGACGAAGGAAAACATTAAACCAGTGAACCGGAGGAGTTGTGGAGCATTAACCCTTCCGACGGCCGCGTAACACACTTCCAAGAGGCGACTTAAAAGGTAAGACCTGAGGGTACCTTTTTATTACTTTTTTTATTTTGTAGTTTGGATGCGGCACGCTCGGTTGGACTTGAAATATGTCCAATCGGGTGTGCGAGGTCCTATATCAAAGATGACCAAATTCTTGGTCACATCTTTCTTTAACGTTCCTTTATCTATTTATCACACATTTATTTCATATTATTAGCTCTTTATCATTTCGCATGTTTCTTTCTTTGTTTATGTGTTGTTATATGCATTATCATACTTCATGTCCATTTTTATGATTGCATTGTGTTAACGCTTGAATTTTGCCTCTCGTGGTATATCGGATGAAAACCCAGACATAAATTCCGTAGCCGAATCCAAATGGACGGTAGTGCGGTATGTACTTGGGATACAACTCCATGTACCGCTTGGGGAAACATTCCCGCATGTGTTTACTACATTATGGATGCCACTTTCGCAATCCCGTTCGAACGAGTTCCCGAACGCTACTCGAACGCACACATTCTGCCTCGCCCCCGTTCGAACGCATATCCGAATGCTACACGAATGCGGGCATTCTGGACAGATTCATTTATCATGTCTTGGGCATTTTTGTGTTCATTGTTCCGCTATCTACTTTCTATGAGTTTTTTTTCTGTATTGTTAATCTATTGCACATGGGCTAACTAGGGAGGATTAAAGGTCATATATTCGAGGGAAATGCCTAAAGGCTACCTTTGCCATGATGTTTTGCCGCACTGGACGAGGTACACTCGATTGAATGTGAAATATGTTCAATCGGGCATACAAGGTCCCATACTATTGCTTTATTTATCTTCTATGTATTGTTACTTGATACGCATGGGCTAATTATGTTGGTTTAAAGGTCATCTATTTGAGAAAAAAGTCTAAAAGGCAACCTTTACCACGATATTTTGCCGCGCCTTTTATTATTCCATTATTTATTTTTCGCATATTATCTCTTTGTTTATTCATGCATTGTAATCTAATGTGCATGGGCTAACTAGGGTGGGTTAAAGGTCCTGCATTCGAAGAAAATGCCTAAAGGCTACCTTTACCATGATGTTTTGCCACGCCGGATGAAGTACACTTGATTGAATATGAAATATGCTCAATCAGGCATACGAGGTCCTACATTATGTATTTGTTTATCCATGCATGTGTTTGTGTCGTTTCAAATGCCATTTTGGTAATCTCGTTCGAACGTATTTCCGAACACTACACGAACGTATGCATTCTGCCTCATTTTGTTCGAACGTGTTTACGAACGCTGCTCGAACACGCATCTATTTTTTTTATCATGCATCAGGTCTTACCCCATTCGAACACGTTTCTGAATGCTATACGAACACGGACATTCTGTTTCATTTACGTTCGAACGCGTTTCAGAACGCTACTCGAACGCGCATGTATTCTGTTTTATCATGCATCAGGCCTTGTCCTGTTCGAACATATTTCTGAACGCTATACGAACATGAACATTCTGTTTACCGTTCGAACGCGTTTTAAACGCTACACGAATGCACATACAATGCACATACTTCTTTTCGTCACATTTCATACATGTTTGCTTCTTTGATTATTTCTTTTGCACTATATGACTAATCATATCATTTCATTATTTACGCTTAGACAATTATCATCTATTTATATTTCCACATTTATCTATTTAATGTGTTCATGAGATTGTGTGATTGCCTTTATTTCACTTACTTTTATGCATGCAAACTTAGATATAGGTTGTATGCAAATTTAGATGTAGGTTATTCTTGCGTATGTATTTTGCGTAGACTTGGTTATATTATCGTTTAAATCCGTTCATTACAAGAGGCATAAGTAAGGGACCATTCCGAACCCAACGGTTTGAGGTCTTCCCTTGCGAGGGGTGAGTGCGGCCTTAAATCATTTCCCAGTTCACACTGGGTGGCGACTCCATTTTTATTTCTCCAGTTTAGTCCCCCGCGGGCTACTCCGTACTCCCGATCGGACCGCGAGCCTGGAATAGCATCGCCGATTTCTGTGTCCTACACTCATCATAGCTGAATAGTAAAAACTGATAAGGTAAACAAAGTAAATTATTATTACAGAAAGTAATTAAAAATTAATTACAAAACTGAAATTAAAAGAAAACTAGATACAAATTTCTTATTTATTTAGAGGATTACAGAGAGGAAGGTACATCTAAAACTGAAATCTTGAGCTAAATTTATAGGCCTTAGAAGGCTGTGTGCGTCGCGATGTGGTAATATTTTCGCATCGCGACGCGATACTTGTCATGCTTTGGTTGGTCCGTCGAGATTCTTATCCGATGACGTGGCGATGTGGATGATCAACTCAATAATTGAGCTGACATGGCAGTGACATGGCGATGATGTGGCAATGATGTGGTGACACATGGCGATAGTGATTGTCGGTACCGTATGATGGTGACACGTGGCACGCTGTGATTGGTTGATGATGACTTGGCGCTGCTTGGCAATATTGACTCGGTCGTCTGCTGACGTGGTGATGACATGGAGTGACACATGGCAACACATGGCGATGGCGATTTTCGGCACCGTATGATGATGACACGTGGCATGGTGCACGTTAGCATGATTGGTTGTGATGTTGACATGTGGCACGATGCACGTTAGCAAAGTCGGCGTACGTTAGCAAAGTCAAACTTCTCAGATTCTGACACATGTCCCCGGTGCATGTTAGCATAAAGCGGTGCACGTTAGACGTCACGACGCCAAAGGCTTGCGCGTCGCGACACGCCAATTGACGATTTTGCCATTTTGTCTATTTTCACTGTTTTGGCCCCAAATCACCTTCAGAATGTCCTGAAACTTTATTTATCTACAAAATAACATAAAACACATCAAAATATTCACAAAACTCAAGAAACTTGACAAAATATTAAGTTAAATGAGTGGGAAATAATGATACATTTACCACTCATCATAAGACATTGGCGCGATAAACAGCAAAAGACAGAGCAGTGCACAAACGCACACGCAGATGTATGCATTTTGCACACGCATGCTTGCAGCGCTATTGCACGTGCATGCGTGTGTGCTGTGCTCACTGTAGCACACGTGCGCTGTTCGCAAAATCGGGTTATTCGATTCCCGATTCGGCCTTTTTTTACTCTAATAAAGAATGATATAATATAAATATTAAAGATGATATTTTATGTTTGTATAGTAAATACAATCATTTGATATGTGAATTTTATTTATTTAATGGTCATTATGTTTGGAGAACAAATCAAGATGTCTTTAATATAGAGGAAAATATAAGTAAAAGATTTGAATTAAATATGGCATATAAGATTGGGACACATATGTGTTTGACGTCTACCGAAATTGATTAAGGATGTCTTGATTGAAGATCTTATCTTAGATATTTATTTGATTTGTGAGTCATGTATCCAAGAGAAAATGACAAATGCCCTATTTCTAGTAGTGGGACACCATACTGATGATTTATTGGAGCTAGTATATAGTGATGTGTGGTTCATTAAATCATGATGATTCTACATACTTTATGACTTTCAGAGATGATAAGTCACGATTTGGTTATGTCTATTTAATGAGACATAAATCGAAAATATTTGATAAGTTCAAAATATTCTTAAACGAAGTTGAAAAACAAACCCAAAAATTCATCAAGTACATTCAATCAGATCGATGTGGTGAATACATGAGCAAAGAGTTCATATATTATTTAAGGGAGAATGAGATTCTTGCCCAATATGGCAAACTAGGAACTCATCAACACAATGGTGTGTCTGAGTGAAGAAATCGTATTATATTCGATATAATATGATCTATTATGAACTATACAGATCTTCCATATTACTTTTATGGTTATGTTTTACTTACCGCTGCCACATACAGAAAGAATTTCCATCGAAAACTATTTATACAACTCCATATCAGATATGGTATGATAGAATTTCAAGTCTTAGATATTTAAAGATTTGAGGTTGTCCCACGTACGTTAGAGTCACGCAGCGGGATAAACTAGCACCTATGGGGTATAAATTCAGGTTTGTTGGTTATCCTCAAAATTCTTTGGGATATAAATTCTACTATTCTGAACAACGAAATGTATTTCTTGCTCGTTTTGTCACTTTTCTTGACAAAATTGAATTTTTGAGAGAAATTGAGAGTTATAGAAATATTGAACTCGATGAGTTCGATTCTAAATTAAAGGAACCCGATATGGAATCAGAGATCCAACTAGGTGAAAGATCTTCGACACAGGTTCTACGTAGGTCGAGTTGAATGTCCAGGCCTTCAGAAAGACTATTTTTGATGTCTGATGTGAGCCTCGAAGTTCTCCTCTTGGAGGATATGTTGGACAATTATGACCCATAACATCACTATTTGTACAGATCATGGTGTTGTTGTACAAATTAACTATATGACAAAAGAAATTGCCCTTTTATCATTTGTAATTAGATTACCAAGATATATAAATGATAAAAGGTCCATATGATTAGTTCCGGATTGAGATGATATGAGACAATATTAATCCATGAAGTTTTAATCATTAACTATCCCTAGTCAGAGTATTATCGAGATTGGACATCGATAATGCGTAAAAGACTAGTATTACACTTGTGCGCGTTGTGGGAGCATAACGTCATAGTTCTCATATATTTGGGTATAGGATACTCATGCAAGTGTAATAGGAGGTTGTGTTTACCGATGGTACGGGAACATCTTCGCTCTGGATAGACCCCTCGGAATTCCATTGGTAGTATGATTATGTGTCTATGGAAGTCCGAATCAGGGTAGGTGTATTTGGTCTTAACCTGAGACTTGCACCGCTAATACTTGCGACAATCAATATACTTTGGTTTTGGTCGTCCAGGGCTTTAATAGGTTATGTGTACGCCTCTTCTGGGTATATTGAGAATCATAGTGTATTGGGTGTGATGTCAAGACGGAAGTATCACTCCAGTCATAGTGGAGATGATGATCACGAAGGATACGGAACTGGTGCTCTTTTGTACTGCAGTCATTGGGATAATATGATTAGGTCATGATTATCCGATTATAGAGACTAGTTACCAGAGATCCGATATGTGCTTCGCATGGGGCAGACACAATTCCAGCCCCAGGCCTTGCACATGACATCCGATACTGGATCGTAATACGCAATACTATGTATATTACGCCTGATAAAGATCACATATTCCTTTAAGAATATTTCTGGAGAATTGGGTAGGCACGGTGCTTTGCTAGAAGCCAACCATGTCTTGTAAATCGGTAAAAATGTAGTACTAGGTACGTGCGTGTTCGGATAGTCCGACGACCGGATTTACTGCCAATATATCCGGGGATCTCATGGGTCGCTTCCCGAAGATTCACCGATGATGTATGACTCGCACTTTATTAATCTGGATTAATTATAAGAGAGAGAAAATTAATCTGGGATTAATTAGGGAGATATTTTATCTGGGATAAAATATTATTTAAAGAGAGAGAACAATTAGTTTGGAATTAATCGATCAAATAATATATTCGATATATTATAAGAAAATAGATTTCGACGTGGAATTAAAATTGGATTTTAATTCAGGCGAACGAGTTAATTTAGAATTAATTCGCTAGCGACGTGAATAGTAATTTTACTAGGCATAATTATTTAATTAAATTTGATTTAATTACGTCGCAACGGAAAATTCGTTAATTCAGAATTAGCGAACCCGAGCCCGGGAGTGTTTGCGGGCCCGCTCTCATTTCGAATTCAAGTGCGACCCACAAGTCACATCAAGTGTCACATCATTAGTCATTCAAGTGATGAATGTCTTGTCACTTTGAGTGATGTGATGTCTAGTCACTTTTGAGAAATTGATGGTGGTGGTTGGAAGACTTTAAAAGTCTTGTACCTTTTTGGAAAGATGGTAATTGTTTTTGGTATTTGAATTTTGGAAATTAAATAACCAATTACACAACAAAAATTATCTCTCTCTCTTTACACACACATGGTTTTTGGAACCCTTTTTCCCTCCTCTCCCTCTCGGCTTTTGAAGCCAAATTTCTTCTCATTTTCTTGCTTGGCCGAGACATATAAGAAGAAATAAGGAAGATTTGTGGCAAATCTTTCCAATGCTAGCACATGAAGAGTCATCCAAAGGTGATATAGAAACAAACCCTTGAGCATGGAATCCATTCCCAAGCTTGGAGCTTGACCGAATTTGGAGAGCACAACAGGGAACCCATGGCCAAAAGCTTCAAGGAAGGTGCCAAGAATTTTTGTTGTTCGTCGCATCGCAAAATCCGATCTTTGTAAGTATAATTCCGCCATACTTCTTATTGTATTCACACATGATTTTTATGCTTAATGATCTTGGGACTAACCTAGAAACCCAATAATGGTATCAGAGCCTTGTTTAAGCATGAAATTGGAATTAGGGTAAAATTGGGTAAAAATTTTTGAGCATGTTTTGATGAAATTGATTGTTGATATATGCTTGAATGATGATAACATGGTGTTATGCATGATGAATTTGATGAAAATTGGGTTGGATCAATTTTTCCCCAAATTCGAGGCTTGGCCGAAAGTTTAGTGTTACCCTAAGTCATGGTGATTTTTGATTTTGATCATTGGATGAGTTGAAATCATTTGTGAAATGTTGATTTAGGATTTAATTGGATTGAATTCGGAATCGGACATAAAACCCTACAATTGCCATGAGTGATAGCATGGAAAATGATTTATTTTTTGATTCAATTGTGTTGGACATAAGTTGATGATTATAAGCATAATTAATTGAGTAAATTGGTGTTTTGGAAATATTAATTTGGTTAATTAATTATGGCTATACACTTTAGATTAATTTAATTGTGAAATTTGGAATTTTGTGATTTAATTAATTGGGCTTATTTTGGAATTGGGCTTGTAAAGTTGTATTTGGGCTTAATGGGCTTGGTTGTGCCAAGTTTGGTTTAGGCTAATTGGTTGGATCCAATTGGGCCCAAAACCATATCCATAAAGTCCAAATATAATTAAATGGACCTTTAATTTTAATTGGGCCTAAATTGGTTTCTTGGCAAATAAGGGTGATTCCTTAAATGGGCTTTGGTATTTGGGTTTGACCCATATTGACCAAAAGTCCATGCCTTAAGAAATTAATTGAAAGCCCATTGTACTTTAATTAAATTGACATTGTGTAGACAACAGAACCTGACGACGCTGTTCTAGGCTCGCGGCCTAGTTGGGAAGTACGAAATAACATGGAGTCGCCACCCGGTGTGAACCGGGACAAAAGGTTTAAGGCCGCACTCACCCCTCGCAAGGGAAGACCTCAAACCGTTGGGTTCGGAATGGTCCCTTACTTATGTCACTTGTGATGATATGATTTGTGCAATAAATTAACCAAGTCTACTCAATAATCATGCTCAAGGGTATTTAGATCTAATCATGCTTTCATCCAAATAACTCCACACAATGTAACACAACGAGCATATTAAACCATCAAATCAACATGTATAAATCATTACCCAAACACATCATAAACTAATAACATGCATAAAGAACAACCTAAATATGCTTTAAAAATAAATAACAAACTAAATTAAATCATGCTTAAATAATAAACGAATAACCTAAAGACTATAACATGCTCAAATACAAATTTGGATGAGACGAGATACGTGTATCTTAAGTGGTACGTGGCATTGTATCCCGAGTGCAGACCATACTACCGTCCATTCGGAATCGACTATGGAATTTACGTCCGGGTTTCCATCCGATATACCACAAAAGGGAATACACATCCCGCTCATCCAACAATCACATCATGCCTCAAACGACTCTCATGCAATAATATTCAAATTAAATAAAATAAACGAAAGATAATGAATAAAAGGGTACCCTCAGGTCTAACCTCTTTTGTCGTCCAAGAAAGAGCGTTACACGTCCGTTGGAAGGGTGAATGATCCGCAACTCTTTTGGTTCACTAACTCAACGTCTTTCCTCGTTGTTTTGCGGTTCGGGCTGCTGTCTTTGGTCCGTTTCGCGGCTGTTTTGCTACTTTTTTTCAGGTCACTCTTTTGGTGTATTTGTTCACTGTTTGGGGACTGTTTTGGGGTAATTAAGGGACTGGTTTGTGCAGTTTTTTGGGACTGTTTTGTGCAGTTTTTAGGTGCAGTTTTGGGTTAATTCGGGGACTGTTTTGGGCAGTGGAGTGAGGTGATAGAGGGCTTCTAACGTGGATGAAAGGGTTTATGGCAGGCTGATAGATGAAGGGTTTGAGAGGCTATCGGTCAGGGGGAGTGAGGGGTATGTGAGTGTTGCTTACGTGAGTGGGGGCTGTTGTTACACTAGGCGTGAAGGCATGGGAGAAGTGAGGGGTGCGTGAGTGTTTGTTTCAATATGCTATTGTGCATGGGGCAGGGTGTTTTGAAGGCTTTGAAGGTGGCGGTTGAGGTTTGTATTTAGGGTTTAAGTGAGGGGGCTGTCGAGGCAGTGTTGGCTGTGTTGATGTTGAATGGAAGTAGGCTTGAGGTAGTGTGATGGGCAGTGAATGCGTGAAAGATAGGGTGCAGTTTGTTCGGCGTGCGTAGGTTCTTTGTGGCTGTTTTATGTGCGTGAAAAGGGGTAGGTTCAGGGTGAGTTGTTTGATCGGCCAGTGGGTGAGTTAGAGAAGGGACGTTGTGCTTAGCGTGATTTAGGGTTTTGATACTTGAGGGCGTGGCTTATTGCGTGGGCTGAGTGTGTGCTGTCTAGGTTTGAGTGTTTGGCTCAGTGAGATCTTGTTTTATTCAGTTAGTATGTGTGTGTTGTTGATTTGTGGTCAGGCCATGAGTGGGTTGAGAGAGCGCAGCAGAGAATCCAAGATCCAAGAGAGATTTAGGGTTCTTTGATGTGTGTTACCTTCAATATGGTGAATCGCCGTGTGTGGATCTTGTGAGCAGTGTGCGCTGGAGGCGTGATTAGGGTTCTTTCATTGTTTGCCGAGAGGGAGAGTGTCTCCTAGGGTTTGTGTCTGCGTTTGTTTGAGTGTTCCTCTGCCGTGCAGGAGCTTCGAAAGTGTTGATGCCGTATCTTGTCTTGAATGGAGAGAAGGCTGTTTGAGTTGTTTATTCTCTTTTGTTCTGGTTTGTGGTCACTGCCGAGAGAGGAAGGGTAGCTACTGCATGTTAGGGTTTATTTTGTTGTGGCCGTGAGTGTTGAGTGGTGAGAGAGGAAAAAAAAAGCCTTATGGTTGCAAATGTGTTATATTTTATAGTATTGCAATTAGGGTTTGTGCATGGATTAATTAGGAAATAAATCAATTATATTAGGTGTATTTTAATTTGATTTGATTTGTTTTAATTTGTTTAATTTGAATTGCAATTAATTTAATTTGTGAATTTAACTTAATTAATTTAATTGGTTTGTGATTTTTAGATTTAACATTTAATTTAATTAATTGGTTATTTAATTTAATTTAATTTGATTTTAGTTTAATTGATTTCACTTGATTTTAGTTTAATTGGTTTTAATTTATTTAGATTTAATTTAAATTTAATTTGTGACATGTATTTTAAATGTTTTAATTATTTGTGGAGGTGATTTAATGGGCTTGGGCTAAGGTTAAGTTTTAAAAAGGAGATTCAACAGCGAACCCGAAGCTAAACAAGTGAACTAAATCCAACAAAACGTCAATTCTTGACGCTTCCCTTCCGACATCCGTTTCCCGCGACTTCCGCGACTTAAAAGATAGTTGCCTCCAACTGAGACTCATCATCGGGTTTCACATGCAAAAAATGCAATGCCTACACATTGGATGTTAATCGGGCTTTGAGACCCGTAACGATTAGATTTAGAATCTAAGTCGTAAAGGCACATTAAAAAGTATAATTATTTAATTTAGAATTAAATATAGAATTAGTATTAAATACAAATTAAATTGGATTTAATGTTGTAGTTTAATATAATTCAAGAATTCGTACTTTGAGTACTTATTCTTAAAACGAGTCGGACTCGCACAAAATCAAACCGTTGTTTGAACATTGGATGATCATTAATTTCAGATTAATTAATTGGATTAGATTGATTGATAACATGCTTTGTGTGAATACATGGATGCGATGTATGAATAATGTATATCGGATGGATATTAGATGGGTGAGGGTAATTTTGGAAATTATCGTAATAAATTTAGAATTTATTTAATTGGACCTGCGTGTCCAGCATATTACCTCTTGACTCTTTGTATTTCTCTTCTCACCTATTCCCCTCAATATAAATGAGGTTTCTTTAGAAGTGTTATGTAATCGGGTAGAAGTAATACTTGTGCTAGCAGGAGAGAGGAAATAGAGAGATTTTTTCTAGGAACAATGTGTTAAGTATCCATCCACATATCATTATTATTTTATTTATATGTGCCTTATTATGTTTTTAGAATGCATGTTTAAGGGTGTATGATGATGAGACGTAATAAAGATAATTAATTGGTTGCCAATTACGCGAAAAAACCATCAACACATATTAAGCGTTTTTTCCTTCCATTGAGTGATTCTTACTCAAGATCCAAGATTGGCACTGGTTTGTTGGCCAAAGTCAAGACCTTTGTCCATCGCAGATGTGTTTGAATCATGAAGGCTTTGTTCCATATCGGTGTCTTGTCCAAGTTGTGATTTGTTGGCCAAAGTCAAGATCACTTCTTGTCCATCGACATCGATTACGAAGCTTTCCAAGGTCAATGGGTTCCGCTTAACTGGGATCATTAAGTTTGTTGTGCCAAAGCCAAGGCTTAGTTGATTCAGAGGAAAAAGGTTCGGCAATATATTGGATATATTGGCATATATAGGATATATGTTTCGGACTTGGATGTCCACCTACTGGATCTAGGAATTGGATGAGATCCAATTGATATTAGAGATCTACCTAGTTAATTATCATACAATTTGTTGGCCAAAATCAAGATTGTGTGTTAATTAACGGGATCCTAGCCCACTAGGAAACAAGGTTTTCCGAGTACTCCACAGAGGGTTAGAGGCTCACCGAAAAATAGTGGGAGGGAAGTATTAAATTTGCAATATTCGTTTAGTTACTTGCCAATACGCACTCATTTCAAAATTTTCGTCAATATAATTAATATATTAGTTGGACTAATATTTAATCGTTGTTTTAATTTAACAGTTGGACTGTATTCAAACTACTTCAATTTATAGTTGATTTTATAATTGGATTATAGTAATCAATATAATTGAATTTAACTTATTAAATTATAGTTGATTATATAGTTGGACTATAGTAATCATTATATTAAATAGTACCTGAAATCGTTGATTTGATAGTTAGACTATTGGAATCAAGATAATTGAAATATTAGCGTTTAGAACATAATCCTAAGAGAAAATGTCATTAAATGGCTTTAATTTTCAAATTGGGAATAAAATCTCAGGATAGTCTTGGGGACCGAGAAGTTACTTTATTTGATAGAGTGACGTCTCGAGCCTAAGCCCGGAGTTGAGCAAATAGTAGGACATGATATTTGGACTATTCATGTGATGATAACTTTAGTGCTTAATCTGTTATGCTTGCCGCAAAGACTCATTAATTTCTTAGTCAGAACTAAGGATTAGATCTTTATAGTATGATATTGAAATTGAAGGATCTTCATAGATCTATCCTTAGATCTTAGAAGTACAAATTGCAATAGAAAACTCTTGGAGAGTTAATGGCTATACTCAAGGAGACAAAGCCAGAGTTTGCAATAGGGCAAGAAACATAAGACGCATCTTACTTCGACATCCCAAAAGGCTAAAGCTTGGCCAAAGGCTTCTGGGGTATGGAAAAAGGAGCAAAGGCAAAATCATTATAGTCTTCTAGGAAGACAAATGACATATCCCAAGATGTCTGCCTAAACTGTGGCAAACGGGGTCACTTGAAGCGTGATTGCCGTATGGACAAGGCAGACATGAAGGAATTGAAGACGGGCAAGGCTCCGACTTCAAATATGTTTGTCATCAACATGTTCACTACTAGTATTAAAATTGGATTTTAGATACTGAGTGTGGTACATAAATATGTACTGGTGTGCAATATCTGCTGATTAGCAGGACACTGACTTCAGTTGAGATTTATCTACGAGTCTCAAACGGGACGACAGTCGCTGTTTTAACCGTAGATGCCTAAGTTTAGGAACTGCCCTCTGGGTATGTACTTAAATTAAGAAACTGTTAGAATGTAACTAGTTTGACTAGAAACATTATCTCTATATCAGGGTTTAACCCGTTGTGGGTATACCATTATATTCTAGAACACTAAAGTGTTTTATTTTATAAATATGATATTGAGATAAACACATTAGATGTGAATAACAGTATTTATATTTTGAATATAAATGAATCTCAAACGTATAACATAACAAACAAATAGCTCAAACTGATTTAATCAGTTGAAACTTAAAAGTGGCATTGTTGTCTAGGACACATTAAACAAGACTCGTATATCCACACTTTTGAAGAGTGGATACTAGGACAGATTTGATTCTATTCAAATAATGTATACCAATCTAGTTTATTAGGCAAAGTGCCTGAAATACCTTTTACTTGGTAAAAGTGCAAATGCCATTGATCTGTTAGCCCTCGTTCATAGTGACGTAAGTGGCCCTATGTCTAGCTAGGCTAGAGGTGGATATGAATACTTCGAAACCTTTACGGATGTGGCATCGCGTTATGGTTATGTGTTTCTTGTGAAACACGGATCAGAAACTTTTGATGAATTCAAAGAGTTTCAACACGAAGTAGACAAACAGATCGGCTAAAGTATTAAACCGTCACTGTTAGACCATGATGGAAAATACTTAAGCAATAAGTTTCTCAAATACATGAAAGATTATAGTATTCTTTCAATGAAGACTCCTCCCGGAACACATCAATTTGACGGTGTGTCCGAATAGAGAAACCAAATTTTATTGGACATGATAAGATTAATCATGAGTCGCTCCGAGCTACCATTTCCTTCAAAGGATACGCATTAATCAATGTAAAACTTATTTTGAATAAGGTTCCATAAAAATCTGTTAGACAGACTTCATATTATATATGAACAGGAAAGAAACCGAGTTTCTCATTTCTGAAGATTTGGGAATGCTAGGCATATGTTTGGATGATACCAAACTAGAACCCAAATCGGATAAGTGTCTAACATGTGGGTTATCCTAGGGAAACCAAAGTATAGTACTTATACAACTCACAAGAGAACAATGTAATTGTTGCTCGCCATGCGGTTTTCCTAAGAGGAATACCTATATGCAGTGGTAAGTGGAAGGAAAGTAAAACTCGATGAAAATCAGAGTAATACTATTCCAGGCACCGATTCCTTAATAGAACACAAATAGTTCATCAAGGATTAAACTATACCAATAATCTTTGAATACACAAGAACCGCATAAGTCGGAGAGAGTCAAAAAACAACCTGGGAGGTATGGGTTTCTGATCTCACCTCATAAAGATGTCAATCTTATTGAGGAATACAAACTGACTACGTATGAGGAAGTGATACAAGGTATCGGCAAAGTGCCATGATGTCCGAAATGGATCCCATGTATACCAACTATGTTTAGACACTAGTTGATGTACCACAAGGCATTGTGCCTATTGGTACTATATGAGTCTTCAAGGAAGACATACATGGATGGCAACATACAACGTACTAAGCTAGGCTTGTAACGAAAAAGGTATCGTTATCAACATTGTGTTGATTACGATGAAACCTTTTACTCGTTGCCATGGTTAAATCCATTTGAATAATGCTTGCTGATGCTGCATGTTTCATTTATGAAATATGGCAACTGAATGCCAAAACCGCTTTCCTTAACGGAAACCTTTTGGATGATGTTTACAACATCCTGACGGTTTTGTCGTACCAAAACGAGCAAACAAGGTTTTCAAGTTAATTCGATCCATTTATGGATTGAAGCAAACATAGCGTTCTTGGAACCATCATTTTGATGTAATCATAATGGTGTATGATTTAATTCAAAATGAAAATTGATTCTTGTGTATATAAGAGGGTTAGTGGGAGCGCACTGACAATGATTGTCCTAAATAATGATGATATATCATTTCTTGGAAATGACATTCCCATAAAACAATCGGTGAAAGCTTGGCTTTCATGAAAAATTCTCCATAGAATTATTGGGAGAAACAACCTTTATTCTAGGAATAAAGATCTACTAGGATAGATCTAAAGGTTGTTAGCACTCTCCGAGAACTCGTACATTGAAATAAATGTACGCGACCTGGTGTCACATACGTTTTGAGCATATGGAGTCACAATCAGGCCAATCCAAGTGATAGTCACTGGATTGATGTTAAAAACATCCTTTAGTATCTTAGATGAACTAAGGATGCTTTCTTAAGCTATGGAGAAGGAGAACTTGAAGTGGCTGGGTTCACTGTTGCAAGTTTCATAACCGATAAAAATGACTATAAGTCGTAACAAAGGTACTATAAAGTTTGAATAACGGAACAATGAGCTGGAAATCTTCCAAGCGAGATACTATTACCGAATAAACAAAAAAAGCGAGTTATTGCTGCAGCTGAGACAACAATAGAAGCCATTTGGGTCGATAATAATCCTAATCAGATTATGAGTAGTTCTGTTAGCAGCTGAGCTAGGCTACAGCACAGGCTAAAAAATTAAATGTCTCATCAACGATCCAGATACATACTTCAATTATTCATCTGATTCATTCGGATCATACATCGTGGCGATGTGATGATCGAATAAATCGCATCAGATGATAACATTACAAATCCGCTGACGAAAGTATTTTCTCAGCAGAAGTTTGAGCGAACTGTACATAGTTCGGGTGTAGGACACTTGAGTGATTGGCTATAGGCCAAGTGGGAGATTGTTGGACAATTATGACCCATAGCATCACTATTTGTACAGATCATGGTGTTGTTGTACAAATTAACTATGTGACAAAAGAAATTGCCCTTTTATCATTTGTAATTAGATTACCAAGATATATAAATGATAAAAGGTCCATATGATTAGTTCCGGATTGAGATGATATGAGACAGTATCAATCCACGAAGGTTTAATTATTAAATATCCCTAGTCAGAGTATTATTGAGATTGGACATCGATAATGCGTAAAAGACTAGTATTACACTTGTGCGCGTTGTGGGAGCATAACGACATAGTTCTCATATATTTGGGTATAGGATACTCATGCAAGTGTAATAGGAGGTTGTGTTTACCGATGGTACGGGAACAGCTTCGCTCTGGATAGACCCCTCGGAATTCCATTGGTAGTATGACTATGTGTCTATGGAAGTCCGAATCAGGGTAGGTGTATTTGGTCTTAACCTGAGACTTGCACCGCTAATACTTGCGACAATCAATATACTTTGGTTTTGGTCATCCAGGGCTTTAATAGGTTCTGTGTACGCCTCTTCTGGGTATATTGAGAATCGTAGTGTATTGGGTGTGATGTCAAGACGGAAGTATCACTCCAGTCATAGTGGAGATGATGATCACGTAGGATACGAAACTGGTGCTCTTTTGTACTGCATTCATCGGGATAATATGACTAGGTCATGATTATCCGATTATAGAGACTAGTTACGAGAGATCCGATATGTGTTTCGTACAGGGCTGACACAATTCCACCCCCAGGCCTTGCACGTGACATCCGATACTGGATCGTAATACGCAATACTACGTATACTACGCCTGATAAAGATCACATATTCCTTTAAGAATATTTCTGGAGAATTGGGTAGGCACGGTGCTTTACTAGAAGCCAACTGATGAGCGGAAAATATATCAATATTTACCGCCCATTTTACTTAATATTTTGTTTAGTTTCTCGGGTTTGATGAATATTTTGATGTGTTTTAGTTTATTTTACAGATAAAATAATATTGGGACACAATGAAATCATTTAGGACGAAATGTGGGTCAAATAAGGGAAAAAATTGGACTTGACATATTAATTTTGGAGATTGGAAACTTGAAAGGGCGTTTTAACGAAATGCAGTTTTGGAAATTCCAGTTTTGCGCATCTGTCGTATTTGGGGCATAACATTTTACTCCGATATTGGATTGAGCTGATTCAAGTTCCAGATTAAAGACGAATCAAAGATCTACAACTTTTAAAAACAAAATAATTTCGAATTCTGAAGATTTCATGCCCGAAATTGATGAACCATCCAGAAGTATGTTGTGTGTAATTATTAAAGTCATTTTCAAAGCAAAAAATAAATTAATAAATAAATAATAAAAATTATCAAATCACCACCAAACATGATAAACAATTAGTGGATCAATTAATAATAGATTTGGTGGAGCAATTAGTTGAGCAATTAATAATTGATTTGGTGGATGATTTGATGGAGGTAAAATTTTGCCTATAAATACCAAACCCTTTCATTTGTAAATTCATACTTTCTTCTAAGGAATTCCTTAAGAATACTAAGAAGATTGTATCTTGTTTGTTTATTTACAGCTTTCAGTAATTAATTTCCGCTTTCGCACTTTCTTTTCTTTACTTTTCAGTTTTTACTTTCCGTAATTTACTTTTACGCAGAGTACTTTTCTTTCTTTAATTTTCAGTTTTTACTTTTCAGTAATGAGGAGGTAACTCCCCTTTGTTGGGGTAAAAGGTAAAACTTTTATTACTAATATTTAGATTAATCTCCCTTAATTATAATATATAAACTAGTTAAAACCTGACTTAACGAGGATACCGCCAAATTGGTCGGCTGGTAATTATTTAAATTGGTTTTAACCTGACTAAACTGGATACCGCATGATTGGTTGGTTGGTAATTAATTATTAATTTGACTTAATCTGGATACCGCCTATATGGTTGGTTGGTAATTATCATGCAAAGTTAATATATTATATTAAGGGAGATATCTAAAATAGAAGTAATAAAAGTGGATCCTTTTACCTTAGCATTTTCTTTTATTGTACTTTTACTTTATTTACTTTTCAGCAATTTACTTTCAGCATTTACATTTCAGCAATTTACTTTCAGCAATTTACTTTCAGCATTTACTTTTTAGCATTTACTTTTCAGCAATTTACTTTCAGCAATTTACTATCAGCATTTACTTTTCAGTAATTTACTTTCAGCATTTAATTTTCAGTATTTAATTTCGGCATTTACTTTCCGTCATTTACTTTTCAGCAATTTACTTTTCAGCATTTTTACTTTATGTCTTTTACTTTCAAGGCTTTACTAGCCCTAGTTATGTGTTAGTTATCTGGGGTTGTGATGAATTCTAATATCACCGGTTTATAAGGGGTTATTTTATAGTTTGGGTAATTTAAAGGTTTACTTATTAAGTCTTAAGCTTAATGCTTCTTGTTGTCTGATCACCAATAAGATTGATGTGGTAAATCTAAAATGAACTAGACATAGGGATTTTAGGTTTCAGCCATAGACTTAATAGCCCACGATCTTCCTTGTGGATAGATAACCCTTTAATAGATTTCCTTACAGGATAGACATATACCTGTCTGACGGGGGTAGCCATAATTGGAACTTAAACTTAATGAATCCAGATAATTTGGTTGACATAGATATATGGTTCAATTGGGTAAATTGGGTATTTGCGTCTGACCATCGACATAGGCTTTTGCATAATTTCGTGTTCTAGGTTAGTAAACTGATTTATTACACAAACATAAAATAATCACTTCATCTTTTAAAAGATATTAGAATGATTCACAACCCTAGATCTTTGTGTCTTTTGTTATTTTCCTTAGTATTTTCTTTTGTCCTTTTATTTATTTATTTATTTTGCAAAACTACAATCAACCAAATCAATCAAGCAATCATTCTCTTCACCCTCAATTAGATATTTGTAAATAAATAGATTCAATAATTAATAACAACAGTAGGAATTAAGTCCTCGTGGGATCGATATTTTTATACTACTTGAACGATACGTGCGCTTGCGTTATACGTGTGTGTTTACGCCGGTAAAGTTTTTGGCGCCGTTGCCGGGGACTTATTTTTCTTGATTTATTAATTTTGAAGCTATCTAATTTACTTGTATCTAATTTTCTTCATTTTTATTTGTAATTTTTATTTCTTTCTTTTGTTTTTAGGTGATTGAAAAATGGAACATTATTGGGAGATTGAAAGATTACGAGCTTTACTAGAAGAAGATACACCCCAAATCTGGGAGCAACAGTTCGATTTTCTGAGGCCTGTTGTCCAGCCCAACAATTATCACTGGATGCCAGAACCAAGCAATACTACATTTGCTCAACAGAACGTAATGGGGAGATGTGACATTTGTAATGGTAACCACCCGAGAGATTATTGCGAGTACAACTACAATCTAGGGTGGCAGAGCTATCAAAATCCTTCATGGTACGAAGAACCATCACATTTTCCATCTTATCCACCATCCTACAATGATCTTCATCAACAATCAGAACAATCAGAAGAAGATCATATGATTGACATGTTCAAAGATGTGTTCAAGAAACGAGAAGAAAAGATGGATACAATGCTTGAAACATTCCAGAATCAACTCGAAAATATTCAGAGACAATCAGAATCCATTCGGAGGATGACAGATCAAGTGAGACAATTAACAGAAAACCAGAACTCTATACCTCAAGAACCAGTTTCAGATGACACTGATGAAGCCTTCGAGTACCAATCATTTCACAATGACACTTCAACATAGGAGGAGGCTGAGCAGTATCAACAACCAGAGGTATCAGTTCAGGAGCCCAAACCAGTTAAGTCTCTATTTGACTTTTATTATTCAGATTCTGACGAGGATGAAGCTGATCTATTTATACCAACTGCACCAACAACGGAGGATCAAACTTTCAATCCTCAAAATGAAGATATTGGAGCATGCTTTACCATGATGTTTGATGAAGATCTACCTGAACCATCCATTCCAGTCGTATCAGAGAATGAAGACCTAATGTCAGAAACATCTTTACATCCTCAGGAAGATACTTATGGAGCATGCATTTTACATCATCTGTGAAGAAAAGGTGGAGCAAGAAGCAGAGCAAATGGAGGAGCAAATGTCTGAACTTATTAAAGATCCAGAGCATTCAGAAGAAACATCACTATTTTGGGGAGTACAAATCAAATATATCACCCAGAAGCTTGACAGAATGGAACTTTCATTCAAAGTCAAGCATCATACGAGACCTCATGATTTTATTTCTTTCTTTTCAGGAATCACTGCAGCAACAAAGATCAAAAAGGTGGCACAAACACTAAATGGGAAAAAAAAATTTTGCTACCTTATCTTTGGAAAAGACCATTCAAAAGCAACGCTCATGGGATTGTCTTTAATCGGACATTTAAAACAACGCTGAAACCTCATTAACAGATGAATTTCAGTCACGTCTGGCTGAAGACAAAAAATTTAGTGCTAGCAGGGAGGCAACTCATGCAATTTGTTGTAATTTTTGTTTTCATATTTTGTGTATACATGTTGTAGAGTTTTTAATTTTGTGTGTTATTTTTGTAGGGAAAAGCACAAATGGAGCATTTTTAGAACAGAAGGAATGGTGTTTGGAAATCAGAAAAAAAAGAGCTAATTCATTTGTGATGGCTGAGTAAGAAAATTAATTCTTGAGAAGCATCCTAATGAATTTATACTAAGCGAGTGGCGTATTGCGTACACAATTCTGTTGCCTTAATTATTGCTTTGTTTTACTTTTCTGTTGTAATTATCTTTATTTTCGTAGGCAGGATCCAGACTTTTTGACCTTTCATGATTTCTTTTGTTGTTTAGCAAACAAACGTCCTCTGGAAGATACTAGTGCTAATATTACTCAACCATTTTCAGGTTCTATAAATTCAGCTCTACATTTCTTTCTTCGACACATCCAGATTTACATCCAAATAAGAGAAAGAAAATGGAAGCAACTTCACAGCAGCGAGTCAAGCGAATTTGTGTTTTCTATGGATCCAATTATGGTAATAAACCAGAATTCATTGAGGCTGCAAAGGAATTGGGGAGAGTCATATCGGAGAAAAATATGCACCTAGTATATGGCGGTGGCAATCTTGGAATGATGGGAAGCATTTCAAAAGCCGTTCAGGAAGGTGGCGGTCATGTTTTGGGAATCATTCCAAAACCTTTGGCAGACGAACAATTAATTGGACCAACAAATGGAGATGAACGCATTGTATCAGGTATGTCTGAACAAATCCATGAAATGATCAATACTGCAGATGCTTTTATTGCATTACCAGGTGGGCTTGGAACGTTTGAAGAAATGTTCACCGTAGCATCATGGGCACACTTAAACATTCATCGGAAGCCCATTGGGTTACTTAACATTGAGAATTTCTTCGATTTCCTGTTTGTATTTCTTACGGAAGCCAAAAGATATGAGTTCGTCACCAAATCAGTACAAGATATTTTCCTGACTGCGACAAAGGCCGAAGAATTAATTGACCAAATCCTAGCATTTGAACCAAAAATCGACCCCATTCTTTCCAAGTTGAACAGGTCAGATAGCGATCGTGGTAAGAAGCGTAAATTGGACATAGATCTTAATCGGTAATTTTTCGTAGATTTTCAGCTAACCAGGTACGACCTTCTTAACTCCTCTTCTACTGTTTAAGACATTGGGGACAATGTCTCATTTAGGTTTGGGGGAGGGAATAGTTGATTAGTATCTTGTTTATTTTGTGTTATTTTTATTAGATTTTTAGTCCAAACTTTTTCAAAAAATACAAAAAAATTGAAAAATTTTCAAAAATTACAAAAATATTTTTTTTTATTTTGTGTTTTTATTTTGACTAAAAAGGTGAAATTGGTAAGAGATAGCTGAGTAAGGAGTTTCCACTCCTGAGACGTATCTCAAAACTATTTTGGAACAAGTTAATTTTTATTTATTTCATTTTAAATTATTTAATTTGTAAATTCTCCATAAAACGGACTAAAATGGATTTTCATATGTTCAGTTAGCAGATATTATCAACATACATAATAACATACGGACATGAGCTAAAATTGAAAATTTTGTAATATTCAGTGCTCTAGTTTAATTGGAGGAAGCATCTCAAAAAGTGATGGAGTAAAAAAAAACATCTGAGATCCGAGTTATTAAGTCTGTAAGGGTGTTTTAACACCTAGTGCCCTAAAACCAACTGGTTTGGGAGTCACTGGCCCAAAGCTCGCTACATGGATCAAGGATGTTGCAAAAAAAAATATATATATATATTTGAAGTCTGAGTAATTAAGTCGGTAGGGGTGTCTTAACACCTGGTGCCCTAAAGCCAACTAGTTTGGGAGCCACCGACCCAACACTCGCTACATAGACGGAAGATATTGTATATAAAAAAAAAATCAGAAAAATTATTCCATTGCTGCAAAAAGATGTGAATTCTGATAAAACTTTAGGATAAAAATATTACTCTCTTATCAACTGCACTTGTGACTGTTGTGGGTAAAAAGGAGTTGTTTAATATTTTGTCGACTGTGTATATGGAGAATGGTAAATATAATAGGAGAATTTACTTATTTAGTAATTTAGAAAGAAAGAAAACAACTAGTAACTTGGAGTAGAAGTTTCACCTGATTAGTCACTAACTTCTTTATTCTCTTTTCGCTTGTCTTTTTGCTTTTGTGTGCATTAGTTTCACTACCTTTTTACTTTTGTAAAATGTTTATGGGTATCATTGCTGTAAACCCTCACGAGACTATAACTCGTCCACTAGGGACATCTATGGGTTTAAAGGCTTGTTGTATATGCTAAATGCAACCGTGATCCCTACGAAAGTGGCTTAGTTTAATTTTAATTATTTCTTGTATTTTATTTTTTTGTTTTGCTAGAGGACTAGCAAAATGTTAGGTTTGAGGGTGTGATGAGCGGAAAATATATCAATATTTACCGCCCCTTTTACTTAATATTTTGTTTAGTTTCTCGGGTTTGATGAACGTTTTGATGTGTTTTAGTTTATTTTGCAGATAAAATAATATTGGGACATAATTAAATCATTTAGGACGAAATGTGGGTCAAATAAGGGCAAAAATTGGACTTGACATATTAATTTTGGAGATTGGAAACTTGAAAGGGCGTTTTAACGAAGTGCAGTTTTGGAAATTCCAATTTTGTGCATCTGTCGTATTTTGGGCATAATATGTTACTCCGATATCGGATTGAGCTGATTCAAGTTCCAGATTAAAGAAGAATCAAAGATCTACAACTTTTAAAGACAAAATAATTTCTAATTCTGAAGATTGCATGTCCGAAATTGATGAATCATCAAGAAGTGTGTTGTGTGTAATTATTAAAGTCATTTTCAATCATTTTCAAAGCAAAAAATAAATTAATAAATAAATAATAAAAATTATCAAATCACCACCAAACATGATAAGCAATTAGTGGAGCAATTAATAATGGATTTGGTGGAGCAATTAGTGGAGCAATTAATAATTGATTTGGTGGATGATTTGATAGAGGCAAAATTTTGCCTATAAATACCAAGCCATTTCATTTGTAAATTCATACTTTCTTCTAAGGAATTCCTTAAGAATACTAAGAAGATTGTATCTTGTTTGTTTATTTACAGTTTTCAGTAATTAATTTCCGCTTTCACACTTTCTTTTCTTTACTTTTCAGTTTTTACTTTCCGTAATTTACTTTTACGCAGGGTACTTTTCTTTCTTTAATTTTCAGTTTTTACTTTTCAGTAATGAGGAGGTAACTCCCCTTTGCTGGGGTAAAAGGTAAAACTTTTATTACTAATATTTAGATTAATCTCCCTTAATTATAATATATAAACTAGTTAAAACCTGACTTAACTAGGATACCGCCATATTGGTCGGTTGGTAATTATTTAAATTGGTTTTAACCTGACTAAACTGGATACCGCATGATTGGTTGGTTGGTAATTAATTATTAATTTGACTTAATCTGGATACCGCCTATATGGCTGGTTGGTAATTATCATGCAAAATTAATATATTATATTAAGGGATATATCTAAAATATAAGTAATAAAAGTGGATCCTTTTACCTCAGCATTTTCTTTTATTGTACTTTTACTTTATTTACTTTTCAACAATTTACTTTCAGCATTTACTTTTCAGCAATTTACTTTCAGCATTTACTTTTTAGCATTTACTTTTCAGCAATTTACTTTCAGCATTTACTTTTCAGTAATTTACTTTCAGCATTTACTTTTCAGCATTTAATTTTCAGTATTTAATTTCGGCATTTACTTTCCGTCATTTACTTTTCAGCAATTTACTTTTCAGCATTTTTACTTTATGTCTTTTACTTTTAAGTCTTTACTAGCCCTAGTTATGTGTTAGTTATCTGGGGTTGTGATGAATTCTAATATCACCGGTTTATAAGGGGTTATTTTATAGTTTGGGTAATTTAAAGGTTTACTTATTAAGTCTTAAGCTTAATGCTTCTTGTTGTCTGATCACCAATAAGATTGATGTGGTAAATCTAAAATGAACTAGACATATGGATTTTAGGTTTCAGCCATAGACTTAATAGCCCACGATCTTCCTTGTGGATAGATAACCCTTTAATAGATTTCCTTACAGGATAGACATATACCTGTCTGGCGGGGGTAGCTATAATTGGAGCTTAAACTTAATGAATCCAGATAATTTGGTTGACATAGATATATGGTTCAATTGGGTTAAATTGGGTATTTGCGTCTGATCATCGACAGAGGCTTTTGCATAATTTCGTGTTCCAGGTTAGTAAACTGATTTATTACACAAACATAAAATAATCACTTCATCTTTTAAAAGATATTAGAATGATTCACAACCCTAGATCTTTGTGTCTTTTGTTATTTTCCTTAGTATTTTCTTTTGTCTTTTTATTTATTTATTTATTTTGCAAAACTACAATCAACCAAATCAATCAAGCAATCATTCTCTTCACCCTCAATTAGATATTTGTAAATAAATAGATTCAATAATTAATAACAACAGTAGGAATTAAGTCCTCGTGGGATCGATATTTTTATACTACTTGAATGATACGTGCGCTTGCGTTATACGTGTTTGTTTACGCCGGTCACCAACCATGTCTTGTAAATCGGTAAAAATGTAGTACTAGGTACGTACGTGTTCGGATAGTCCGATGACCGGATTTACTGCCAACATATCCGGAGATCTCATGGGTCGCTTCCTGAAGATTCACCGATGACGTATGACTCGCACTTTATTAATCTGGGATTAATTATAAGAGAGAGAAATTTAATCTGGGATTAATTACAATGATATTTTATCTGGGATAAAATATTATTTAAAGAGAGAGAACGATTAGTTTGGAATTAATCGATCAAATAATATATTCGATATATTATACGAAATTGGATTTCGACGTGGAATTAAAATTGGATTTTAATTCGGGCGAACGAGTTAATTTAGAATTAATTCGCTAGCAACGTGAATAGTAATTTTGCTAGGCATAATTATTTAATTAAATTTGATTTAATTACGTCGCAACGGAAAATTCGTTAATTCAGAATTAGCGAACCCGAGCCCGGGAGTGTTTGCGGGCCCGCTCACATTTTGAATTCAAGTACGGCCCACAAGTCATATCAAGCGTCACATCATTAGTCATTCAAGTGATGGATGTCTTGTCACTTTGAGTGATGTGATGTCTAGTCACTTTTGAGTGATTGATGATGGTGGTTGGAAGACTTTAAAAGTCGTGTACCTTTTTGGAAAGATGGTAATTGTTTTTGGTATTTGAATTTTGGAAATTAAATAACCAATTACACAACACAAATTCTCTCTCTCTCTTTACACACACACGGTTTTTGGAACCCTTTTTCTCTCCTCTCCCTCTCGGCTTTTGAAGCCAATTTTCTTCTCATTTTCTTGCTTGGCCGAGACATAGAAGAATAAATAAGGAAGATTTGTGGCAAATCTTTCCAATGCTAGCACATGAAGAGTCATCCAAAGGTGATAGGGAAACAAACCCTTGAGCATGGAATCCATTCCCAAGCTTGGAGCTTGACCGAATTTGGAGAGCACAACAGGGAACCCATGGCCGAAAGCTTCAAGGAAGGTGCCAAAAATTTTTGTTGTTCGTCGCATCGCAAAAGCCGATCTCTGTAAGTATGATTCTGCCATACTTTTTATTGTATTCACACATGATTTCTATGCTTAATGATCTTGGGACTAACCTAGAAACCCAACAGGATACGGATCCGACCACGTATAAAGAGACGATATTGGATATCGATTCGTGAAATTGACAAGAAGCCATGAAATCCGAAATGAATTCTATACATGACAATCAAGTCTGAGACTTGGTTGAGCTTCCTGAAGGAGTTAAACCTATTGGTTGTAAATGGGTTTATAAAAGGAAGCGTGGGCCCGATGAAAAGGTGAAAACCTTTAAGGCTCGAATGGTAGCGAAATGTTACACTCAACGTCCTATGATTGACTATGGGGAAACTTTTTTCGCCAGTCACCATGCTAAAATCTATTAGGATATTTTGAGCCATTGCTGCATATCATGATTATGAGATATGACATATGGATTTGAAAATCATGTTCCTAAATGTATTCCTCGAGGATGATATTTATATGAAACAATCAGAGGGTTTCGTATCCAGTGAGACTTCAAACATGATTTGTAAGCATAAGAAATCTACTTATAGACTTAAACACGCATCCCGAAACTAGAATTGTCGTTTTGATGAGATAATTAAATTATTTAAATTCATAAAGAATGAGGAAGAACCGTGTGTTTATAAGAAACCGTGTGATTATTTGACCTTGCACCATGAATATTATGGAGGCTCTAAATATTATGTTTTCAACCATAAGTAAAGTGACCAAGACTTTATTTATATAGGTAAGGTTTCCAAGCCTTCAAAAAGCCTTTAAAATGCGTCTAGAAAAAAAATACGCAGCAACGTTCAAATGCAGTGTCAATCGTGGAACAAATGTACATTCATGTTTGAATGCTGTGATGAACGTGATATATACAAACTTTAGCTTACTGGAAAGTTCCGTTCGAACGTTGTGATGATCATGACACGAACGTAAGTTCAGAAATCTTAATCCAAACGTTTTCAAATATTTGTCTAATTATTCCGAGACTTTCAAGACTCATTACAACTAAATTGAACTTAATTTATTACGGAATTGGTCAACACACAGACCAAACAAATAGGTTGAGCCAAAAGGTAGATAATCAGGAGAGTGCGATTAATTTTCAAGTCTCATGCCTTTCAAAAGCTTACAAAACCGCAAAATATCTTACAAGCAAAAATAAAATTTTATAAACTAATGAGTTCCGGAAAAACTTGAGCCCCCCTTATAAATAAGCGAGATATGGCATTTACTATTTAATACCTCCTGATATTGTTACATTAAAACGAAATGTATGTAATCTGGTGTGGTGTCCCTTAAATAAATGGAGAGACTTATCCGAAAGGTCAAAATGATTACGCAAATGCAGCAAATGGACTTTAATTAGACATCATCAGTAAACAAATAAAAAGTAATTAGCAGCCTTGCCTTTCATTTCTTCTTATCATCTGTCTACGTGTCAACCTGATATAGTGGCACATCACAACGAACCGCCATTCACAGTCACCACACACTCACCCACAAGCTCGGAATATTGCAGTAAATTCATTCTGAATTGAAGGGCATATCGTCTTATCAAACCCGGATTCAGTTTTAATCACTCACTATCCTATCATTTGGATCAGACATCAACCAATCGGCTTGGATAGAATCTGCATTCTAATATGCCAGCAGAGTAGACAAATAAACTCTTGAGAGCTCCCTCCTCCTACATCCCTGATTCTAAAATCATTAAGTGAGCCCCCCACAAGCAAGATCCATATCCAAAACACTTGATAGTTGATAATAGTAAAACTGCTTGCTTGCTTTCTTTGACCGAGCGAAGTAAAGAAAATGAAACAGTCAGTAGCGATGTCGGTGATGCGAGGTCTGATTAACGGCGGGAAGTGCAGTAACCGTTACGTAAGGATGGTAGTGGGATGGAATCCGAATGCTTGGGATGGAAACGACATGTCGTTGGGGGTGATGTACTGGAGGAGAATGATGGTGATGCGCACTTACTCGTCTTCGGAGAAAGAAAGTAAGGGAGAAGAGAAAGGAGTTATAGTTTCGAGTTATTGGGGGATTTCAAGGCCAAAGATCACGAGAGAGGATGGCACGGAATGGCCTTGGAATTGTTTCATGGTATCATCGTCTCCTTAATTTCTTTAATTTGTAAATTTGTTTGACTAGGATCTGACTCCGATTTTTTTTTTTTATAGCCATGGGAAACTTATCAGACAGATATATCAATTGATTTGAAGAAGCACCATGTCCCCAAAACCTTTCTTGATAAAGTTGCTTACCGGACGGTCAAACTCCTCCGAATTCCCACTGATTTGTTCTTTCAGGTCCGCTCTTGAGCTCTTCTTTACTTTTCACGCAATTAATGCCTATTTTTGATGAATTTTGAAGTAATAACTTTAATAAAATAATAAGAAGTATCATATGGAAAATCTTTGTCAACAAGTTGGTTTGGTTGAAATGATTGTTGTGTGGAAGTAGATCCGGTTACGGTTTCGGTTCGAAATTGAAATCGATCCGGAATGAATCGGAAACGGCTCAATACGGTTCGGTTAGGTTCTCACCATAGTCGAATCATTGGAACTGGATGATTCCAATATAACATAAATAAATTTTTTTTTTAATTTCAAGCTATTTATTTTATTTTTAATTTAATATAATAAATTTCAAATAAATAAAAAATTTTTATTATATTTATTTGGTAATAATATCTCATTACAAATTTTTTTAATAATTATTTTCCATTTTTAAAAAATAAAAAATAAAAGGGAACCGGAATCGAACAGTTCTGTTCCGGTTCTCGGTTCCACAAGTATGGAATCGGGAACCGAACGTTTCGGTTGCGGTTTGGAACCGAACTGGACCGGTGGCCAAATCTATGTGCAAGTAGGATTATTCGGATACCTAATTTTCACAACTGATAGAGAATATTTCAGTTCTGGCCATTGAGAACATATATATATATGTTTTTCTAATAAAATATACATCAATAATGAGGATTGTCCTGAGGAGAGTCGCGGTGGTTTCCAAATTTAACTCAAAATTAGCGGTTGAATTCAGAGAAATTCAAATTTTAATGTATAATATAATTTATTTTTATTTTTTTAATCATTTTATTGATAGGGGTTCCATTTTAAGAATTAATCTAGTACCCATGAAATTTAAGGTAACTCAGGCCCCTCCCCGTTAACAATTTCAAATATGTGTAACAGAGGCGATATGGGTGTCGTGCGATGATGCTGGAAACAGTGGCAGCGGTACCTGGAATGGTAGGAGGAATGCTGCTGCACCTAAAGTCTCTGCGAAAATTCCAGCATAGCGGTGGTTGGATTAAAGCCCTGCTTGAAGAAGCAGAGAATGAGAGGATGCATCTGATGACGATGGTGGAGCTTGTGAAGCCTAAATGGTATGAGAGGGTGCTTGTTCTGACTGTGCAGGGTGTCTTTTTCAATGCATTCTTTGTGCTTTATCTACTCTCGCCAAAACTGGCTCATAGAGTTGTTGGTTACTTAGAGGAGGAGGCTATACACTCGTATACTGAATATCTCAAGGATATTGATAGTGGAGCTATTGAAAATGTTCCAGCCCCTGCTATTGCTATTGACTACTGGAGGTTACCCAAGGATGCTACACTCAAGGATGTCATTACTGTCATTCGTGCTGACGAAGCCCATCATCGGGATGTCAATCATTTTGCTTCTGTGAGTATCCCATTCTATCTTCCATGTCTGATGTTGATGCGCCTAACATTTGCTGTCTTTCTCTGTTTTATCTTGCTTTCTTGAATTTTATTCATTTTTCTCTTCTTGGGATGTACAAAATTGGTTACTGGAGAAAAATGGTTATCCAATAAAGTGGAGGATTAAGGAAGAATAATTCAGATTGTTAAAAACAATCCACGCCCTGCCTGATCATAACAAATATTTGAATCCAACTGTTGCTTATTGTATATATCGTGGGACTGTGTTCTTGCCTTGCAGGATATACAATTTCAGGGAAAGGAATTAAGAGATGCACCAGCTCCTCTTGGTTACCACTGAGACAGCTTCAATGTTGAGATTGTTTGTTCGCTTTCTGGTTGTGGTACTTCTACGTTGATGGTATGAGATAAATAAGTTTCTTGTTTAGTTGCCTGGGCCCGCTATTTACACGGGTTTAATTAAATTTAAATGTTATTTTTTATAATAATAAAATATTTGAGAAGAATTTAATTATAAATTTTATTTGTATCTTTTAAATGAAAGAAAAATTATATGCGATGTTTTATGAAGAAAAATATTGAATTTTTATATATTAGTGTGAGGTCCGTTCTTTGTGAGGGTTGAGTAATTGAGGATGAGTTTAATCATGAATATAATTTGTATTTTTTAAATAAATAAAAAAATCTTATTGAGTGTTTTAGGAAGAAAAAAAATATATTATGTGACGTTTTAAGAAGAAAAATACTATATATGATATTATATATATATATATATATATAAAGATGCTGAGAATGGTACCTTGGAGTATTAAATGTTCTGCCAAATGAAAAAGGCTACAGGCAAAATTGAATTTTATACGTGTTATGGTTTGTCTTGACTGTTAACGATTTTATGTAACATGTAAATGTACGTATCACATAAGCAATAAAGAAAGTATTGATTTCACATACGCATTATTAATCATATCGGTGGGTGTTTAAAATTAGTTTTGCCATCAGGGACACGTATCAACGCGTAAAAGAATCATTTATCGATAAACTTCTTTAGTTGAACTGTTGTGAACTGACAAAGGTCCGCTTGAAAAGCGACGCCTGTCATGGTACACTGTACTAGTAGATGAGGGGTTGAGAACCAACCACTGGGATAACAATCTCATACACAACCTGAATCCAATTCTGAAGTCACATACCCCAAAGTCTGTAAGATCTCCGGAGAAATTAGGTTTTACCAAAGTGGCCCCACCCTAACTCCGGAGTGATGCTACTCCGAATTAATAGTGCTTCAAGAGTGAAACGCTCCAGAGTAAGTCTTGAACCAAAGAGCGAGCCCCTGAGCAACTCCACATCGAAAATCCTTAGAGCACATCGAAAGTATTCAAGGCTCGAACTGGAACGCTCCAGCGTACTATGGAGTAGTTCGGATTACCTTTCCAAAGTGGCCTAGAACATGCTAAATAATCTGAAGTTAACTAAATCTCACTACCCAATATTTATCATAATGCCCCACGTATATTCATCTACCCAATATTTTTCGTAACGTCACTATACGTCTGCCCAAGATTAGTAGACATTAATAGTAATCTACTAATCTCAGCATGAGAAATTAATCAAACATATATACCGACATGTGTAATGCCACCTAATGTTTCAGGATGCACCATAATAGGTGTAAGTCACGCTGACTAACCACCATCCCATCATGGATACCTCTACCTAAAATTACATATATAAACCAATGAGCATAAATAGAAAATGGGATTTTTTTCTGTAAAAAAAATAAAAAAAAATAAAAAATGAGAAGAAAATGAGAATTCTAAGGAAAAAACATTAAGAAACACGTGCATAAACAACCAAAATAGGGAATTAAAAGAAAATATTAACAAAACCATTATATGCAGGCCCAAAACTGTGGAAAAAGAGCACCCAACATCAAGCACATGATTCAAAGTGGACCCCTGACCAGACCAAACGTATCGAACTAAAGGTAACCATCACTCTTTTCAAACACCACTTTTATCACACACAAAATCAAATACTAAAATCATAGTAATCCTATTTTTATGTAAAGCAAATAATTATGACTTTGATAAGGGGCAAAATAAATTGATGTAAATGAAACTTAGAATTTGAGAATAAAAACTTATGCAAGGAAGAATTTAGAATTGTAATTTAACTAAGCACATTGTAAGAATGAAGTATATCCTATTTTAAATGAGTCATGAGCATATATTATCAATCTAGAACACGAGATTATTCACAAGTTTTTTCCAATGGTCAAGCAAATATATTTAATTATCTCAACTAACTATATTCATATGATTTATAATCAAACTCATTAAGATCAAATTATAAACAGAGGTTAAAGTAAATGAGTATTTTCATGATGAAATCGGAAAATTTATGTTATATTGATGTGTATTTAATTTAATGTTGAAATTCTAATTTATATTTTATATTTATAAAGGTAATTTGTTAAAATTTTTGTTTAGAATTTAAAAACCCACTAGATACTAATGTGAGTTTAGTAATAAGCTTAAATCCGTTAAGACATGTTTGGTAAGGGAAAATAAATCTGCAACTAGCATGATGTGGGTTTGTTAATTTATTTTCTAAATGGAAACAAATATGATATTAACAAACTTGCACCAAAACTTACTCACTGTCATCCCTATTCACAACACTTCCAGTTCCAAACACCCTGTTTCCCGTGGCCAATGAGTCTCCTACAACTCTCTTTCCTTAGGCTATTTTTTTTTATTAATCTAACAAAATGGAAACTCCCCCCAACAAATTAAAAAAGGGTATAGGTAATAACAAGGCGAAAGGCCTTGACTGTTGTCTCATGGCCTTTTCCCTAACTGTTGTTGAATTTAGACATATAATTCAATATAAGATGGTTAACTATCCAGGTAGAGATGATATGAGCTTTGAAATGTGAAGTTCATGTTTCGATTAGATGTCTTACGCTGACGCATCGGAGATCGACCTGAATAAGTGTTTGGAAAATTGTAAATATACATTAATAAAAATGAAGAGATAAGTTTCTTGGATGAAAAGTTATATACTTAATTTGAAATGAAGAGACATGTTTCTTGGATGAAATGTCATTTGCTTTGAAAGATCAAACGCTTTATTCACCTATATATATGTGTCATATTTAAACGAAATTGATACATACACAAGTTAAAATCACTTTCTGTTATTTCTCATCTTTTATACAAAGTTCTCAAGCAAGTATTCTAGTAGTGTTGAGTTGCATACTTGAATTGTTTGGTTGTATCCTAGAGTAAATTGTTTTAACCCCTATTAACACAAAGTATAGGCAAATATTTCTCTAAGAAAGTGTTATACACACCTCCAAACTAGAGTTCATTACATCATATACATCAATAATTTAGAGTAATATTTCAATGGAGTCTAGTTCAAATTCTACAGTAAAGATGGTGAATCAAGAAGTTTGTTTAGATCGGTTTGATGGCACAAACTTCACCCGCTGGAAAGACAAGATGATGTTTCTTCTCACATCATTGAAGATAACATATATCTTATATCCTAATTTATCGAATTTTCCTGCATCAACACCTATTGATTCCGCTGAAATCACAACAGTAAAACTAGATAGGCAAGAGGATAATTTCTTTTAGAGGATACATTCTCTCAACTCGTTGTCATATTATCTCTATGATCTCTTTACTTCAATATCTTCACCAAAAGAAATTTGGAGCGCTCTTGAGATTAAATACAAACAGGAAAGCAAGGTGTAGATAAGTTTCTAATTATTCATTATTTTGAATACATTATAGTTGCCACAAAATCTATATTGGACCAAATCCATGAATTGCAAGTTTTGGTTTCCAAATTGAAGAATTTAAAGGTGGATGTTTATGAGGCAATACAAGTGAGGGCAATCATAGCAAAATTATCTTCAACTTAAAATAATTACAGAAAAAAACTTCTCCATACTTCAGAAGGTTTCACAATGGACCAACTCACAAAGCATATAGAGATTGGGCATGAAACCCGTGAGTGTGAAGAAGATGGTTACTGAACCGGGAACCAAGGTGAATTATGTTGATGAAAGACAGTCTCACAACAATTCTGATAGAAACAATAATAAAAGGAAAGCCCTATAAAATAAGAATGTTGGGGTGAATGTGGGACCCCTAGGGTTGGATCGGTACCCTGTACAGTGGAAGTGGGTCTAACCCGTGGTAATTGAGCATTGTTATATTTTTAAATATTTTAATGAAATACTATATTTCATTACCAGTGTATAGAAAAAACCTGAGGTTGAATCAGAGTCTAGAAACTCAAAAATGAGATAACACAAGTTTCAGCGAGCACCGTGAGTGCGCTGACCATTTTTTCTTGTTAAGTGATGCTTTCAAAGCATCAGCTCTCTAGAAATTTTCCAGAGAGCTGATGCAAATTGGATATTTTACACAATTTGCTTCTAATCTTCTCTAAACACTTTCAAACACCCAAAATTAATTTTTAACATCAACACATGTTATAGAACAAAATCATATTTTCAAAATATCAAATATTTTTACAAAAATATAAATTTATTCTAAATACGCACATGCATAAATTTTATATCCAAAACACAAATCAAATTAAAATCCCACAATGAAATGACTCATGAATAATTCTAGTTCACTCGAAGATGGTCAAGTGGTTCTAGAATGGTAACCATAGCTCCAAGCTATCAAATAGAGTTCCAAATTCTAATTTTATATTTATGTCCAACATAAATATTTTGACACAATCATAAACATATTGTGTTTATACTTCTAAAGCATCCATACACAATTCATTAGCCTAATTTCAACATCAAGCAATATTATTATGTATCCAATACATAATATATCACTATATATTTCACTAATTATAACTCACTAATGAAAACATAGCTTTTGGAGAAGATCAAACTTATCTAGCAAGCTTGATTCTAATATCCAATCTTCTTCTCCTTGTTGAAATATTGTGGAGAACTTCCAAAGTTAGCAAGCTTGACTACAAGATCCAATTTTGATTCAAATATTAGCAAGCTTGATTCTAATATCCAATCTTGACTTATCCTTGTTGAAATGTTGTAGAGAACTTCCAAAGTTTCTCCAAACACTTCTTTTACTTAGGCTAATATTACTAAATCTTACTTGTTTTAGCTTCCACAAGTTTAACTTTCTTAAGCTCAAGCTTAATTAAAAACTTGCTCAAGCTTGCCTTTTATAGAAAAATTATATAATTTTTTATTAATAAAAGTTCTAATCAACTTTTATGTGAAATTAATCCAATTTGTCCAAATATATATAAATATGTGTAACTAATCACCTTTGTCTACCACTTTGATTTAATCTAATTAAATCAAGACAAATTTTAATTAATATATTAGTTAAATGTCTATCACTTTGATTTAATCCAATTAAATCAAGACAAATACACCTATTATTAAATATTTATAATTATAAAAATATCCTCCAATGATAGAGATATTTTTGAAATTACAACAAAGCTCTTGTGTGATTTTGGATTAATCCAATTGGGTTAAAGTAAATAATTAATATTATCTAATAACACTTAATTATTTTAGTTGATAATTTAATATCAAATATTTTTATTATCCAAAATTATCGGCTACCCAAGTGCTCAACGAGTACACTTCATATTGTGAGACTCTCCAAGTCCAGACACGTTCTTTATATAAGCCTAACTTATATGTACGTAATTTGGCCACCTTCAAATTCGCGAAGAACACGGACGACCTTTCTGAACTATATAAGTCGAGGTCATCACATTTGTTTAACAATCCCCCCATCGTAGGCTATCCCAGTTTTGCTTAGGAAACATAGATTACACCGTCAAGTTTCTGAGGCGCTCTTATGTCGACATGTTCACGATTGTTTACAACTAATCAGAATACCATTTCTGATATATGCGATCCACCATAGGTGATCGTCTTTGGCCAAAGTTGTAAGAATCGTGACTTACTCACATGGATACCTAAACCTCTTATGGTACATATACGGGTCGACGGATCATATGTTGATACACACTTGATTAACGAGTGCATCAGTCCACATCCAACGAATATCTAACGGTCAGACCATGAAAGGTCTCTGACATATATGGCATAAAAATGTGGAGTATCACACACAAAATCAATGATATCCTTAGTCAAAGGTTCACATATGCTACTCTACTCGAGGAGATTCCTATTGACAGTGGTGTGTACTTCCAACTATTAGGAATCACATGTGATTCATTCAATATTCGCTCCAACAAATACCCACATATATATACGAGCTTCCCATGCTCATGTTACCTTAGAATAAACCATTGGAACTCCAATTTTAATGTACGACGTGTGCTAGTCTTCTAGGTTATAAGAATTCAATTGTATCCAAAACCAATGACTAGGAATATATACTTTAAGAATAGTTTATAATAGTAATATTATCTCAATGTCGGACCACTCAATGTCCAGTATTACTACATGACTATTTTAAGGTTGATGTCATTCTTAACATATTTATATATCAATCTAATATGCATAATGACATTACCATTAATAAAGTTTGAAATGAAAATATAGTTATTTTATTATTAAATAATAAAATATAATGTACAATACATTATTAGGATTTGTACTCCAAGCACCAACTCCAATAGAGAATGCAAAAAAAGATAAGAAGAATAAATCATGTTATCATTGCGGAAAGAAATGTCACTTTAAGCGTGATTGTAGGCTTTGGAAAAAGCATAAGAAAACAAATAACTAAGAAAATTTAGTTGAGAAAGATACCTCTGAAATAATGGAAATGGTGACAGATTTACGCATTGGCATGGTAACAAAATTACATATGACAGCAACAACAATATCAAAAGAGTGGTGGTTTGATTCGGGAGCCATAATGCATATATATAATGATAGGATTTGATTCAAATAATATGAAGATTCAAATGAGGAACACAATATTTTAATGGCAAATAATGATTCTGCCAAGGTCCTTAGAAGTGGAAGTGTAGAATCTCAGTTTACCTCAGTAATAAATTAATTTTGGTTAATGTTTTACATTTAATAGAAATGAGGAAGAATCTAGTATCTGCTAATTTACTATATAAAAATGTATAAAAAATGTCTTAGATTTCTTATCCAAGAATGGAGTCTTTGTTGGGAAAGAGTATTCTTATGAAAGGATGTTTAAGTTAAGTGTTTGTAATGCTATGATTGATAATAATAATACGCATCTTTCTATTTATATGCTTGATTCTTTTACTTTATGGCGCAATCCTTAACGCATGTTAACTTTAGGTCATTAAAATACATTGCTAGAAAAAAGGTTAATTACAATAAATGATGAGTAAAAATAATGTGAAATTTTTGTACAAGCTAAAATGACTAAGAAACCTTTTCCAAAAATAAGTAGAAATACCTCTGTTTTAGAATTGGTACACTCAGACATTTATGAATTGAACTTCATGATTATTGGAGTTACAGGAAATAAATTTTTTATCACTTTTATAGATGATGCCTCTAGGTACACTTATGTTTATTTAATGAAATCCAAAGTGAAGCATTTAATATGTTTCAACTTTATAAAAATGAAGTTGAAAATATAAAGGGCAAAGAATAAAATCTTTACGGAGTGATAAATGTGGTGAATATTTTGATAATGAATTTATTACTTTATGTGAAAATAATGGAATTATTCACCAAACAAGTGCTCTATATACACCATAACAAAATGGTTTAGCTGAAAGGAAGAGTAGGATCATGGTTGAAATGGTTAACATCATATTTTTAAATGTCAAACTACCTTTAAATTTGTGGATGAGAAGCTTTACTTGCATCATATCATGTACATAACAGAATATCTTTTAAGAAATTAAAATTATCGCCATATGAAAGTTGGAATAATAGAAAGTCTAATCTTAAATACTTACGGGTCTGGGGAGCCTATTATAAGGTTACAGTTCCTAAAAAATCTAAATTAAGACCAAGAGCATCAAAGAGTGTTTTTGTTGGATATGCCCAGCTTTCAAAAACATATCGATTATTAAATTTACAATCTAATGTAATTTTAGAATCCAAAAATGTTGAATTCTTTGAAGATAAGTTATATTGTGATAATTCTACTGAAACTTCTAGACAAACACAAGAGTTAAATAAAGACAAAAGTCAAGAACAAAGTTCTTTGAACAAAATGATAGAATAATTAATTCCCAATGAACCTCGAAGAAGTCAAAGACCTAAGAAATTAAAGAAATTAGATCCTGATTTTATATATTTTCATGAGGTTGTCTTCTTTGTTTAAGGTACCAAGAAAAAAATAAAAAATAAGATAGCCATGTTGCTAAATTTAGAGGATGATATAAAAACTTTTGAAGAATAATGTCTTCAAGAGATGTTGCATTCTGGAAAGAGGCAATTAATGATGAGATTGATTCTCTTATGACCAATAGAACTTGGACCATAGTAGATTTTCCTCCTAGATCAAACCTGTTGGATATAGATGGGTATTTAGGAGAAAATATAATACTGATAGATCTATACAAACCTCTAAAGTTAGGCTTATGGCTAAAAGATTTAGGCAAAAAAAAGGTATAAATTATTTTGACACGTATGTACCAGTAGTTAAAATAACTTCCATAAGAATATTGCTAGCTTTAGCTTCTATATATGATTTACATGTGCATCAAATGAATATTAAGACTATATTTTTAAATGGAGATCTTGATAAGAAAGTGTACATGAAACAACCTCAGGGTTTTACACATTTCGAAAATGAAAATAAAGTTTGTGTGCTTAAAAAGTCACTAAATGGCTTAAAACAAGCACCCAAATAATGACATGAAAAATTTGATAAAGTTATTCTTAAAAATGGCTTTCAACATAATGGTGCTGATAGATGTGTATACACCAAATTCATAAAGGAATTTTCAATTATATTATGCTTATATGTCGATGACATGCTCATCATAAGTACAAATATAATAGGAATTGATACTTCAAAGAAGTATCTTTTCTCAAAGTTTAAGATGAAAGACTTAAATAAGGTAGATATTATCTTGGGTATTAAATAAGGTAGATACTATCTTGGATATCAAAGTTAAGAAACATATTACAGGGTTTTGCTTTGTGTCAATCACATTGTATTGACAAAGTGATTAGAAAATTTAATCACTTGGTTATAAAGGAAGCAAAAACTTCATATGATGTTTCTTGTAAGTTAACTGAAAATTCAGGGAGTGCAATGGCTCAATTGGAATATGCCAGTGCAGTAGGAAGCTTAATTTATGCTATGTATTGCACTAGGATGGATATTCCATTTACAGTATGTAAGCTCTCAAGATATACAAATAATCCAAGTGTTAAACATTGGAAAGTTATTGCTAGGGTACTTGGATACCTCAAAAGAACATAAGCATTGAGATTGTTCTATGATAAATTTCCAACTGTCCTAGAAGGCTACTCAGATGCTAGTTGGATTGCTAGTGCAAGTGATAACAAGTCAACTTCATGATGGATATTTGCATTGGCTAAATGAGTTTTTTCTTGGGCTTCTAAGAAACAGATATGTATAACTCACTTTATTACGAAGTTTGAGTTTATTGCATTGGCACCAGTAGGTAAAGAATTAGATTGGCTAAGAAATTTGTTACTAGATATAAAATTATGGCCACAACCAATGCCACATATTTCTTTGTATGTGGTAGTGAAACTACTATATCTAGAATATTAAGTAAGATCTATAATGAAAAATCTAGACATATAAGCTTAAGACGTGAGAATATATAAAAATTCTAGTCGAATGGTGTAGTTACTGTGACTTATGTTAGACCCTATAACAATTTTGCAGACCCATTAACTAAAACACTCTCAATAAATTTAATCAGAACTGCATCAATAGGGATGGGTATGAAAATTTTTCCTTAACTAGTCACTTATAACTGGAACCCAACTTAACTCTATTATATTATAACATCTCGCCAGAGGCAGGACGTTATCAATAAAATACAAGACTAATCGTCTCCTTGAGCCTTAAAATAAATGGAAAACGGACATGACACGCCCTAAAAATGGACAATTTGGATTATAGTCCAACACCAAAAAGACATGTACACATATCAAATACGCAAATAGGACCTCTGGTCCAAACTCAAAATAATTCAAAACACATCATCAATCTTCAGGGCTTCGTGCCCCAAAACAAAGCATACAAATCAATACTTATAATTACATACATATAATAGTGTGCTTTGATTGATATAAATATATACAAATGTAACATGATTTCTAAACTATATGATCCTTCCTAGGACTCTAGATTGGGTGACTGCAACTTGAGTAATCCATCGACTTGAGCAAGATATCCAAATTTATATAGCTGATTGATTTGGTTGCCAGCCTGCAAAACCAGCGAACTGAAGTGGTGTGAGTTATGAAACTCAATAAGTAGCCATACGTAACAAAAGCATACACATCAAACAAATTATAACATTTATTAATTAAACATTTGTGAACTATCATATAACTACCATTTTCAGAACCTTTAGGTGAGCTGATTTTTATCCATTTTCTAATAATCATTCAAACTTCCATTTATCATTTACTAACTGACCATATGAAAACAATACCCAAAGACTTATTGGTGGTTACACATATTCAAAATTATCCCAATTAGCAAGTCTTCTTATACTTTGTCGGCCATATATCATAATCATATCATACTAACATATGCCTTTACAAAATTAAAAACATCTCTTATATTAACGTGAAAAATATTTACTTCCAGTGTCATATTCCCAAATGATAGCTTCGTGAGACTGTTCCTGCAATTGATAAGGGAATTAGCTGTAGCAAGAAAATGTCTTCCTAATATGAGTAAAATTTTTGACTCAGTGTTAACTACAGACTGAGTGTCTAAAATCAGGAAATCAACAGAGTAGTAGAATTTATCAATATGTACTAAAACATCTTCAACTACCCTTCGTGGTGTTCTAATGGATCAGTCAGCTAACTATAAAGCTACTGATGTAGGTTTAATCTCACCAAGCCCTAACTGTACATAGATCGTATATGGCATAAGATTAACACTAGCACCTACATCTAATATGCTTGACCAAACTCATGTGTGCCAATTTAACAAGTGATAGTGGGATAGCCCAAATCTTTATATTTTGGTGGGGTCCTCTGTTCAATTACTGCACTAGCCTGCTCTGTCAGGAAAGCAGTCTTCTTCACATTATGTTTTCTCTTTATGGTGCATAGATTCTTTAAAACCTTCGCATAAGTAGGAACTTGTTTGATCACATGTAACAATGGAAGGTTAATCTTTACTTGCTTCAGGTGTTTTAGGATCTCACCATTTGGGTACGGGGCTCTCACTGTGGGCCTAAGTGCCTGAGGGAATGGTACTCTAACTTGGAAATATGGCTCTGGATCTGTCTGAGGGGTATCTGTACTACTATCATTGGGATCACCTATGGTGTTGGACGTGTCTTGCACTCCTACCACCTTACTACTCCTAGTGAATATAGCATTAACACCCATTATATTGGCTGCTTCGTGATCAGCCTGTGCCATGTGTTGGCCTTGTGGATTTGGTTGAGTTTAAGATTGAAATTGTCTTTTTTCTTGGACACTCATGATATTAGTCAATTTAGAGACTTGACTCTTTATTTCTTTATTATCTTCAATAACTTGAGCTATCAACGACTCAAACCTTTGATTAGTTTTACTCTGAGCCTCTATAAATGCATGCACACTGTCTTCTAAAGAATTTCTAGGGGCGACAGGTGTGGGAAACTGAGGAGCACTGTAACTCTTAGTTTGTGGTGCTTCAGTAGGCTGATAGGACTCCTATTTCCAACTAAGTTTGGGATGGTTCCGCCAATCAGGATTATAGGTATCTGAATAAGGTGTGTATGGCTTCCTGTACATCCCTAAGTTATTACATTGTTCCTCATATGTCCCCCACATCTCAACATATACAGGACACTCTTGGGGTTCCAAGTGGGTGAATGCATGCATAGTCTTGCTATCTCTAGCTTTTAAGGCTCCTAACTCTCTAGTCAATAGCTCAACATGTGCCTTAAAACTATCATTTTCCCTGAAGTGGTGTATGCCTCTACTAGAAGGAGTGTGTGTCCTATCAGTGCTATCTATGGTATTAGGTCCAGTCCAAGTATGGGATTTTTCAACTAGGTCATCTAAGTACTCGAATGCCTCATCGGGGTCTTTCCGTATAAACTCACCATTACACATAGTCTCAACAAACTGGCGCTCTCTAGGGATTAGACCATCATAAAAATAACTTACTAAACGCCAACTCTCATATCCATGGTTAGGGCAACTAGCTAACATCTCATTATACCTCTCCCAGAATTGATAAAGGGTTTCATTATCTCTCTGGGAGAAGGTGGAGATTTTTCTTTTCAAGGCATTCATCTTATGGTATAGGAAGTATTTTTTTTAAGAATGTTTATGTCATCTCGCCCCATGATCCTATTGATCGCGATCTCAAATAATACAACCAGCTCTTAGCTCTATCTTTAAGGGTAAAGAGGAAAAACTTAAGTCTAATTGTATCAGTGGTCCCAAACCGGTCATGGAAGAGTGCTACTACTTCTTCAAACTCTCTAATGTGCACATAAGGATTTTCGCTCTCTAAATCGTGAAAAGTTGGGAGATATTGTATCATCTCAGGTTTAAAATCTATGTGTGGTGCTTTAGAAGGAAACATTAGGCACGAATGTGTAGCTGTGCGAGTGGGATGGAGGTACTCTTCAAGAGTCTTCACAGGTGGTCTCTCGTACTCACTCATAGTAGTGCGCTAGACGCGGATGGTATGGCAAAAAGGTTTCAAATATGTTGTCACAGTCTGAGTCTGAACTTTCCTGTTCAATCTTAACGAATCTACCAAATTTATCCCTACGTTGATGCATGCAATTAAGGCTCAAGTAATGCGGGAAACAAGAATAAAATAAAATAATAAAATAAATAAAATAAAAAAGGAATAAACTAAAAATTAAAATTTAAACTAAAACTAAAACAAAAACAAAAACTGAAATAAAATAAATAAACAAAAGAATAAAAGAAGGAACAAAGTTATCACTTTGTGTTTGACCAAGCAAACATGCTCCTTTAAATTGTAAACTGTCTCATCGGCAATGGCGTCAAATTTTGATTACGCCTAAAAGATACTTGCGGCTATCGCAGTATAGCTGGGGTGTCGACTCCTCAGAGAGGTGGTTACAGGAACTAATTTACTCAAATAAAAACTTTAGTAGTAACTTATTTAAAGAGAAGATTGAATAGGTAATTGAAGTAAAAACTATTGTAAATAAATAAAAGATATCAGCAGAGAAAAGCAGCAAAGCATCATGAATTCCTCTTGTATTAAATCCTTATATTCAGTTATTGATTTCGTTTTATTACTTAATTGAAGGTTTCACATCCCAAACCAACAATCGGAAGATATTCAATTCTAAACATGTCAAATTCTAAGGTAACCAATGATTATTTTCTCTATGTTAACAGCACACAAAAGTTATCATTACGAGCTATCTAACGTCGACAATATACCCTCAGGCAATACTGCAGCAGAAGACCAACATATAAAATAACTTTATCAGTCCCAACTGGTTTCACAAATCACACATAGAAGAAGCATGACTGGATCTATATGGGAGTTGACAAAATAATTTTCTTGATTATAAAGCAAAAGATAATAAAGACAACAACCATCAATTGTATTAAACATTAAAAAGTACTTTAATAATCAACAACATGAATATAAGAATTTAAATACAAAAGTTCATCATTAGCTTTGCCTAGGAGATTAGCTCTCCATGGGATAAAGAGATACAGTATTGATAGATCGGAGAGACGTCATGGTTTCCTTGAAGTTCTTCATTTTCATCTATTGATTTTGTTTTTGTGGCTTTTTTATTTTTTTTCTCCATTTTTCTCTCTATTTTTCTCCTCTTTTCTCATCTCTTTCCCCTCCTTTAGGGTTTGGACTAAGTTGGGCTTATATAGAAAAGTTCTTGAGTCATTATACACGTCAAACACATCAAAATTAGGGTTTTGGTGCTTTCCGGGGCGCCGCGACGCCAAAGCTGCGGCCATGTTGTATGGAGTATGCAGGCACCATGGCACCAAAAAGTTGGGCGCCGCGGCGCCAGTGGTTCTTTTCGCTGGTGCTTCGCATCTTGCGTCATGCTCTTCCCGCATGCATTCGATGCTTCCGTTAGGCTCCGAAACATGTTTAATTGCTCCATTATTCATGTTCCATTGCTCCTAATAATAAAGCACAAAACAAACTCTAATTAAGATTAAAACATATGATAAACAAGCCGAGTTAGCGGTGTTCTAAATACACTTTCGTGCATTTATCACATAGAAATATAGTTGATTAGTTTATTCTGAATGTTTCATATGACCATCGAAAGAGGCTTTTAGATATCTTAGTGTTCCAGGTTAATAAGTCAATTTATTACACGAGTATAAGAAAATCAATTCATCTTTAGAATAATAATGGGTGGATTCACAAACTTGAATGTTTTCTTCTCAATGATTTCCTTTAAAATCATCATAGTTATATTTGTTTTCTTTAGCATTAATTTAAACTCAACTCAAGATCATATTTAATTTCAATTAGATAATTCAGGTAATTAGTCTTAAGAATTAGTAACGTTGGTAAAAAGTCTTCATGGAATCGATAATGAAAGTTCATATTTATCCTAAGTTTCGACCCTATGCGGAATTTATCACAATTAACCAAAATAAATCCTAATTAATGTGTATATGATTTACCAACAAACAACCTTAACTCTAAGTAACAATAATATATTGTCGAATATTAAATCAATAACTCAAAATTAATCAAAACAAATAAATAAAAACTGTGAATAAAATCAACCACACAAAATCAACACAAGTTATTTTGGTAATGAGGTGGAAAACTCGTGCGAGTAAAAAATCACTATGGGTATCTCAGCTACCAGCCCAAAATCCACTATGTGAGAAAGAATTATAGTGATGGTAAAAGACCTATGGTGGAAACTCCACCGACTCTAGTACCTATATACTACAAGAACTTGAAGAAATCCTCGAGCACGTACCCCACGGTTTCTTCAGAACCTTTGAAGTCTCTGAGCAGATCAACTCTACAAACTCTGAACACCGGAACTCCGACTACCAATATTCCTCCTTCAGAACTTTGAAAATTTAAGAAATTGGGTTTGTTGTGTTAGTGGTTTAACAAAGATCTATTTCACCAAAACAGCAAAGACAACAGAATAAAAAATTCTTCAAGGTGAAATCACTAAGGTTGAAAAATTCAAAATGTGTATAGGCTCAAGATAATATGTTTTCAAGGTTGCTATAATGTGTTTATATATCTAGGGCAAAATAAAAGGTTGTCTGAGTGCAAAAATGGCTTAAAACACGTTCAAAATAACCTACTTGCTCACGGGCGTTCAAACTGTTGGTTTCTATTAAGGTCCCAAGATCATAAACAAGCATGAAATATGTGCGAATATAAATCAACGAAGTTGCGGAATACTCACATCGATCGGTTGAGCGACGCTTTGAGGAACATAAACTCACTTTCTGCCCATCTACAGCTCACGGGAATGAGCTTGAAACAGCCCACTATTTTGGCTCGGCTTTGGTCCTTCGTCAAGCTCCAAGCTTCGTCAAACGATTCCCGGCTCATGGGTGGACTTCCCTATCACCTTCGCATGTCTCTCGGAGTGCTAGCTCTTAAGAAATTTGCCACAAATTTGCCACACTTTGCTTCCCATCTCACGATATTTCCCAGAAAACCAGTGAAGATTTTGCCCTTGTTGGGCGAGAGAGAGAGGAGAAGAAATGGATCCAAATTCGTGAGCCTTGGAGAGAGAATGAGAGTTGTGTATTTTCTTATTTTTATTTCCAAAATCAAATAATAAACTTATACCAAAAATTTGTGTAAAAGCTTTCAAAAAGTCAACACACAAATTTTGGCTCCAAAAGCATTAAATGCTTTCCATCAACTCTCATCAACTCACATCAATCAATCAATCAATTGTCACATCACTCAAAGTGACATGATTTGACGCTTGATGTGACGCTAGATGCGACTAGCGATTTGACTTGCGTGCCGCACTCGAATTCGAAATGCGAATGCGCTCGCAAATAATCCCGGGCTCGGGTTCGCTAATTCCAAATTAATGAATTTTCCGTTGCGTCGTAATTAAATGATTACGCCTAGCGAAGTCACTATTCACGTCGCTAACGAATTAATTCTAAATTAATTCGTTCGCCCGAATTAAAATCTAATTTTAATTCCGCGTCGAAATCCTATTTCGTATAATATATCGAATATATTATTTAATCGATCAATTCCAAATTAATCGTTATCTCTCTTTAATGGATATTTTATCCCAGATAAAATATCTCCGCAATTAATCCCAGATTAATTTTCTCTCTCATCTAATTAATCCCAGATTAATTAAAAGTGTGAGTCATACGTCATCGGTGAATCTTCGGGAAGCGACCCATGAGATCCCCGGATATGTTGGCAGTAAATACGGTCGTCGGACTTTCCGAACACGTGAGTACCTCGTACTACGTTTATACCGATTTACAAGACAATGTTGGCTTCTAGCAAAGCGCCATGCCTACCCAATTCTCCAGAAATATCCTTACAGGAATAAATGATCTATATCAGGCGTAGTATACGTAGTATTGTGCATGTCGATCCAGTATCAGATGATCACGTGCTAGGTCTGGGGCTGGAATTGTGTCTGCCCCGTACGAAGCACATGTCGGATGTCTGGTGACTAGTCTATATAATCGGATAAACCTGACCTTGTCATTTTATCCCGATAGCTGCAGCATTTAAGAGAACCAGTCTCGTATCCTACGTGACCATTGATAAGCGGAAAATATATCAATATTTACCACCCCTTTAAATTAATATTTTGTTTAGTTTCTCGGGTTTGATGAACGTTTTGATGTGTTTTTGTTTATTTTGCAGATAAAATAATATCGGGTCTCAATGAAATCATTTAGGATGAAATATGGGTCAAATAAGGGCAATTATTGGACTTGATATTTTAATTTTGGAGATTGGAAACTTGAAAGGGCGTTTTGACGAAGTGCAGTTTTGGAAATTCCAGTTTTACGCATCTGTCGTATTTTGGGCATATATTTTTACTACGATATTGGATTCAGCTGATTCAAGTGCCAAATTAAAGAAGACTCAAAGATCTACAACTTTGAAAGCTAAAATATTTTCTAATTCTGAAGATTTCATGACCGAAATTTATGAACCATCCAGAAGTATGTGATGTGTAATTATTAAAGTCATTATCAATCATTTTCAAAGCAAAACATAAATTAATAAATAATTAATAGAAATTATCAAAGCATCACCAAACATGATAAAATATTAGTGGAGCAATTAATAATAGATTTGGTGGAGCAATTAGTGGAGCAATTAGTGGAGTAATTAATAATTGATTTGGTGGATGATTTGATGGAGGCAAAATTTTGCCTATAAATACCAAGCCATTTCATTTGTAAAATTAATACTTTCTTCTAAGGAATTCCTTAAGAATACTAAGAAGATTGTATCTTGTTTGTTTATTTATAGCTTTTAGTAATTAATTTCCACTTTCGCACTTTCTTTTCTTTACTTTTCAGTTTTTACTTTCCGCAATTTACTTTTACGCACAGTACTTTTCTTTCTTTAATTTTCTGTTTTTACTTTTCAGTAATGAGGAGGTAACTCCCCTTTTGCTGGGGTAAAAGGTAAAACTTTTATTACTAATATTTAGATTAATCTCCTTTAATTATAATATATAAACTAGTTAAAACCTGACTTCACGAGGATACCGCCAGATTGGTCGGTTGGTAATTATTTAAATTGGTTTTAACCTGACTAAACTGGATACCGCCTGATTGGTCGGTTGGTAATTAATTATTAATTTGACTTAATCTGGATACCGCCTATATGGCTGGTTGGTAATTATCATGCAAAGTTAATATATTATATTAAGGGAGATATCTAAAATAAAAGTAATAAAAGTGGATCCTCTTACCTCAGCATTTTCTTTTTTTGTACTTTTACTTTATTTAATTTTCAGCAATTTACTTTTCAGTAATTTACTTTCAGCATTTACTTTTCAGTAATTTACTTTCAGCATTTACTTTTCAGCATTTAATTTTCAGTATTTAATTTCAGCATTTACTTTCCGTCATTTACTTTTCAACAATTTACTTTTCAGCTTTTACTTTATGTCTTTTACTTTTCAGCATTTTTATTTTATGTCTTTTACTTTTAAGTTTTTACTAGCCCTAGTTATGTGTTAGTTATCTAGGGTTGTGATCGGTTTATAAGGGGTTATTTTATAGTTTGGGTAATTTAAAGGTTTACTTATTAAGTCTTAAGCTTAATGCTTATTGTTGTCTGATCACCAATAAGATTGATGTGGTAAATCTAAAATGAACTAGACATAGGGATTTTAGGTTTCAGCCTTAGACTTAATAGCCCACGATCTTCCTTGAGGATAGATAACCCTTTAATAGATTTCCTTACATGATAGACATATACCTGTCGGGCGGGGGTAGCCATAATTGGAACTTAAACTTAATGAATCCAGATAATTTGGTTGACATAGACATATGGTTCAATTGGGTTAAACTGGGTATTTGCGTCTGACCATCGACAGAGGCTTTTGCATAATTTAGTGTTCCAGGTTAGTAAACCGATTTATTACACAAACATAAAATAATCACTTCATCTTTTAAAAGATATTAGAATGATTCACAACCCTAGATCTTTGTGTCTTTTGTTATTTTCCTTAGTATTTTCTTTTGTCTTTTTATTTATTTATTTATTTAGCAAATCTACAATCAACCAAGTCAATCAAGCAATCATTCTTTTCTCCCTCAATTAGATATCTATAAATAAATAGATTCAATAATTAATAACAACAGTAGGAATTAAGTCCTCGTGGGATCGATATTTTTATACTACTTGAACGATACGTGCACTTGCGTTATACGCTGGTCAAGTTTTTGGCGCCGTTGCCGGGGACTTATTTTTCTTGAGTTATTAATTTTGAAGCTATCTAATTTACTTGCATCTAATTTTCTTTATCTGTAATTTTTATTTCTTTATTGTATTTTCAGGTGATTCAAAAAATGGAACATTATTGGGAGATTGAGAGATCACGAGCTTTACTAGAAAATACACCCCAAATTTGGGAGCAACAATCCAATTTTCTGAGGCCTGTTGTCCAGCCCAACAATTATCACTGGATGCCAGAACCAAGCAATACCACATTTGCTAAACAAAACGCAACAGGGAGATGTGACATATGTAATGGTAACCACCCTGGAGATTATTGCGATTACAACTATCATCCAGGGTGGCAGAGTTATCAAGACTCTTCATGGTATGATGAGCCATCACATTTCACAGAACCACATTTTTCATCTTATCCACCACCCTCCTACAATGATCTTCATCAACAATCAGAAGAAGATCAGATGATTGACATGCTCAAAGATGTGTTCAAGGAACGAGATGAAAAGTTGGATACAATACTTGAAACATTCCAGAATCAACTCGAAAGTGTTCAGAGTCAAACAGAATCCATACAGAGAATGACATATCAGATCAGACAATTAACAGAAAACCAGAACTTCATACCTCAAGAAGAATTATCAGATGAAACTGACAAAGCTTACGAGTACCCAGAGATCTACAATGACACCTTAACAGAGGAGGAGGCTGAGCAGTATCAACAACCAGAGGTATCAGTTCAGGAGCCCGAACCGACAAAGTCTCGATTTGATTTTTATTATTCTGACTCTGACGAGGATGAAACTGATCTATTTGTACCAACTGTACCAACAACGGAGGATCAAACTTTCAATCCTCAAAATGAAGATCTTGGAGCATGCTTTACCATGATGTTTGAAGAAGATCTACCTGAATCATCCATTCCAGTCGTATCAGAGGATGAAAACCTAATGTCAGAAACATCTTTACATCCTCAGGCAGATACTTATGGAGCATGCATTTCACAGATGACGGATAAAGCATTTCACAGATGACGGATAAAGAATTGAATACGGAAATTTTAAAATTCATCTGTGAAGAAAAAGTGGAGCAAGAAGCAGAGCAAATGGAGGAGCAATTGTCAGACAAATTAAAGATCCAGTGAATTCAGGCGAAACATCACTGTTTTGGGGAGTACAATTTAGAGATATCACCCAGAAGCTTGACAGAATGGAATTTCCATTCCAAGTCAAGCATCATACGAGACCTCCTGATTTTCTTTCTTTCTTTGCAGGAACCACTGGAGTAACAAGGAGCAAAAAGGTGGCATGAGCACTGAATGAGACAAAACTCTTTTTGCCACTTTACCGTTGGAAGAGACCCTTCAAAAGCAACGCTCACGGGATTGTCTTTAATCGGACATCCAAAACGACATTGAAACCTCCTTAACAGATAAATTTCAGTCACGTCTGGCTGAAGACGAAAAATTTAGCACTAGCAGGGAGGCAACCCATGCAATTTGTTGTAATTTGTTTTCATATTTTGTGTGAACTTTTTAATTTTGTGTGTTATTTTTGTAGAGAAAGGCACAAACGAAGCATTTTAAGACAGAAGGAATTGTGTTTGGCAATCAAAGATGAGAAACAATTCATTAGCGATGGCTGAATAACGAATGAAATCTTGAGACACATCCTAATGAATTTATACTAAGCGAGTGGCGTATTGCGTACACAATTTCGTTGCCTTAATTATTGCTTTGATTCGCTTTTCTATTGTAATTATCTTTATTTTCGTAGACAGGATCCAGAATTTTTGACCTTTCACGATCTCTTTTGTTGTTTAGCTAACAATCGTCCTTCGGAAGATATTAGTGCTATTATTACTCACCCTTTTTCAGGTACTATAAATTCAGCCCGTCATTGCACTTTTGAAGGCATCCAGAGTTGAAAAAGAAATACAAAAAAAAATGGAAGCCACTCCAAGAAGACGAGTTGAAAACATCTGCGTGTTTTGCGGTAGTAGTGTTGGTACTAAGCCACAATACATAGAAGCAGCACAGGAATTGGGTCGAGTCTTAGCTGCAAGAAATATGCACTTAATATATAGCGGAGGAAATCTTGGACTTATGGGGATCGTTTCAAATGCTGTACAGGAAGGAGGCAGTCATGTTTTGGGAATCATCCCAAAACCCTTGGCAGAGGCAAATCTTATTGGATCATCAAACGGAGAGGAACTGATCGTGCCAGGTATGTCTGAACGACTGGTAGAAATGATTAACCGTGCTGATGCTTTTATCACTTTGCCAGGTGGCTTGGGTACATTGGAGGAAATTTTTATAGTTCTATCTTGGGCGAACCTGAACATACACCAGAAACCGCTTGGACTGTTTAATGTTGATGGATTTTATGATTTTCTTTGTGTGTTTCTTGATGATGCCCGAAGAAATGGGTTTGTGTCAAAACCTATGAAAGAACTCCTCTTCACTGTCAGAACTGCTCCGGATCTAATAGACCAACTCATAGCCTATGAACCACAAGTTGACCTTATCATTTCAAAAATAAATTGGTTTGAGGACGATCGTGGTAAGAGGCGTAGAATTAATCTGGATCTTAACCTTTAATTTCCTGTAGATTTCAGCTAACCAGGTACGACCTTCTTAACTCTCCTTTTACTGTTTAAGACATTGGGGACAATGTCTCATTTAGGTTTGGGGGAGGGAATTAGTTGATCAGTACCTTGTTTTTAGTTTGTGTGTTGTTTTATTTTTAGTCCAAAATTTTTCGAAAAATACAAAAAAAAATTGGAAAATTTTCAAAAATTACAAAATTATTTTGTGTTTTTGTGTTTTTATTTTGACTAAAAAGGTGAAATTAGTAAAAGATAGCCGAGTAAGGAGTTTCCACTCCTGAGACGTATCTCAAGCCTATTTCGAAACAAGTTAATTTTTGTTTATTTCATTTTGAATTATTTAGTTTGTGAATTCTCCATAAAACGGACTAAAAGGAATCTTCATATGTTCAGTTAGCAGATATTATCAACATATATAGTAACATACGGACATGAGCTAAAATTGAAAAGTTTGTAATATTCAGTGATCTAGTTTAATTGGAGGAAGCATCTCAAAAAGCAATGGAGTAAAAAAAAAAAATCTGAGATCCGAGTTATTAAGTCTGTAAGGGTGTTTTAACACCTAGTGCCCTAAAACCAATTGGTTTGGGAGTCACTGGCCCAAAGCTCGCTACATGGATCGAAGATGCTACAAAAAAAATATATATATATATATATATTTATATCTGAAGTCTGGGTAATTAAGTCTGTAGGGGTGTCTTAACACCTGGTGCCCTAAAGCCAACTGGTTTGGGAGCCACCGACCCAACACTCGTTACATAGATGGAAGATATTGTATATAAATAAAAAATAGAGAAAAATCAAAGAAAAAATCAGAAAAATGAAAAATTATTTCATTGCTGCAAAAATGTGTGAATTCAGATAAAACTTTAGGACATAAATATTACTCTCTTATCAACTGCACTTATGACTGTTGTGGGCAAAAATGAGTTGTTTAATATTTTGTTGGCTGTGTATATGGAGAATGGTAAATATAATCAGAGAAATTACTTATTCAGTAATTTAGAATAAAACAAAACAACTAGTAACTTGGAGTAGAAGTTTCACCTGATTAGTCACTAACATCTTTATTCTCTTTTCTCTTGTCTTTTTGCTTTTGTGTGTATTAGTTTTATTATCTTTTTACTTTTGTAAAACGTTTGTGGGTATCGTTGCTGTAAGCCCTCACGAGACTATAACTCGTCCACTAGGGACACCTAGGGGTTTAAAGGCTTGTTGCATATGCTAAATGCAACCGTGATCCCTACGAAAGTGGCTTAGTTTAATTTTATTTTTATTTTGTTGTTTTGCTCGAGGACTAGCAAAATGTTAGGTTTGGGGGTGTGATGAGCGGAAACCAATGTTAGGAAACATAATCCCTAATATAATTACATGTTTGTCCTCTTAGGATCTAACCATACATGTATTACTAGTCGTAAATTTATTTACATGCTAATTGAAATAAATCTATACTAACCACAACACAATTGCATACCTTTTATGCTTGTAGAGACCTCTTAATCAAACTTAATTGATTGCTTAACTCAATAAGCAAATGGTCTTATTTATAGGAGGGAAATCAAATCACTATGTAATCACATGCATTGATTACTATTAATCACATATTAGGATGCATAATGACCTTTTCTAACCCTTCCAAAAATGTTACCATCATGGGTGTACCATATGTTCCCCATTTAACATATTACTAATTGTGGTTACTTAACAACTCTTGTTGTTACTTAATTATTTGATTAACAACTCTTGTTGTTTACTTAGTAATGAAATCATTACTAATTGTTGTTATTTAACAACACCACATAATTAACTTAATAATTCCCAACATGAAATTATTATTAATTGTTGTTATTTAACAACATCAAATAATTAACAACAATTAATTTCCAACATAACTTAATATTTTGTTTAGTTTCTCGGGTTTGATGAACGTTTTGATGTGTTTTAGTTTATTTTGCAGATAAAATAATATCGGGTCTCAATGAAATCATTTAGGATGAAATATGGGTCAAATAAGGGCAATTATTGGACTTGATATTTTAATTTTGGAGATTGGAAACTTGAAAGGGCGTTTTGACGAAGTGCAGTTTTGGAAATTCCAATTTTGCGCATCTGTCGTATTTTGGGCATATCTTTTTACTAAGCTATTGGATTCAGCTGATTCAAGTGCCAAATTAAAGAAGACTCAAAGGTCTACAACTTTGAAAGCGAAAATATTTTCTAATTCTGAAGATTTCATGACCAAATTTATGAACCATCCAGAAGTGTGTGATGTGTAATTATTAAAGTCATTATCAATCATTTTCAAAGCAAAATATAAATTAATAAATAATTAATAGAAATTATCAAATCATCACCAAACATGATAAAATATTAGTGGAGCAATTAATAATAGATTTGGTGGAGCAATTAGTGGAGCAATTAGTGGAGGAATTAATAATTGATTTGGTGGATGATTTGATGGAGGCAAAATTTTGCTTATAAATACTAAGCCATTTCATTTGTAAAATTCATACTTTCTTCTAAGGAATTCCTTAAGAATACTAAGAAGATTGTATCTTGTTTGTTTATTTATAGCTTTTAGTAATTAATTTCCGCTTTCGCACTTTCTTTTCTTTACTTTTCAGTTTTTACTTTCCGCAATTTACTTTTACGCACAATACTTTTCTTTCTTTCATTTTCAGTTTTTACTTTTCAGTAATGAGGAGGTAACTCCCCTTTTGCTGGGGTAAAAGGTAAAACTTTTATTACTAATATTTAGATTAATCTCCTTTAATTATAATATATAAACTAGTTAAAACCTGACTTAACGAGGATACCGCCAGATTAGTCGGTTGGTAATTATTTAAATTGGTTTTAACCTGACTAAATTGGATACCGCCTGATTGGTCGGTTGGTAATTAATTATTAATTTGACTTAATCTGGATACCGCTTATATGGCTGGTTGGTAATTATCATGCAAAGTTAATATATTATATTAAGGGAGATATCTAAAATAAAAGTAATAAAAGTGGATCCTCTTACCTCAGCATTTTCTTTTATTGTACTTTTACTTTATTTAATTTTCAGCAATTTACTTTTCAGCAATTTACTTTCATCATTTACTTTTCAGTAATTTACTTTCAGCATTTACTTTTCAGCATTTAATTTTCAGTATTTAATTTCAGCATTTACTTTCCGTCATTTACTTTTCAACAATTTACTTTTCAGCTTTTACTTTATGTCTTTTACTTTTCAGCATTTTTATTTTATGTCTTTTACTTTTAAGTTTTTACTAGCCCTAGTTATGTGTTAGTTATCTGGGGTTGTGATCGGTTTATAAGGGGTTATTTTATAGTTTGGGTAATTTAAAGGTTTACTTATTAAGTCTTAAGCTTAATGCTTCTTGTTGTCTGATCACCAATAAGATTGATGTGGTAAATCTAAAATGAACTAGACATAGGGATTTTAGGTTTCAGCCTTAGACTTAATAGCCCACGATCTTCCTTGAGGATAGATAACCCTTTAATAGATTTCCTTACATGATAGACATATACCTGTCGGGCGGGGGTAGCCATAATTGGAACTTAAACTTAATGAATCCAGATAATTTGGTTGACATAGACATATGGTTCAATTGGGTTAAACTGGGTATTTGCGTCTGACCATCGACAGAGGCTTTTGCATAATTTAGTGTTCCAGGTTAGTAAACCGATTTATTACACAAACATAAAATAATCACTTCATCTTTTAAAAGATATTAGAATGATTCACAACCCTAGATCTTTGTGTCTTTTGTTATTTTCCTTAGTATTTTCTTTTGTCTTTTTATTTATTTATTTATTTAGCAAATCTACAATCAACCAAGTCAATCAAGCAATCATTCTCTTCTCCCTCAATTAGATATCTATAAATAAATAGATTCAATAATTAATAACAACAGTAGGAATTAAGTCCTCGTGGGATCGATATTTTTATACTACTTGAACGATACGTGCACTTGCGTTATACGCGTGTGTTTACGCCGGTCAACCATCATCTCCATATGACTGGAGTGATACTTCCATCTTGACATCATACCCAACACACTACGATTCTCAATATACCCAGCATTGGCGTACACAGAACCTGTTAAAGTCCTGGATGACCGCAACCAAAGTATATTGATTGTCGCAAGTATTAGCGGTGCAAGTCTCAGGTTAAGACCAAATACACCTACCCTGATTTCGGACTTCCATAGACACATAGTCATACTACCAATGGAATTCCGAGAGGGTCTATCCAGAGCGAAGCTGTTTCCCGTACCATCGGTAAAACACAACCTCCTATTACACTTGCATGAGTATCATATACCCAAATATATGAGAACTATACCGTTGTGCCCTCACAACGCACACAAGTGTAATACTAGTCTTTTACGTATTTATCGATGTGCAATCTCGATAATACTCTGACTAGGGATATTTAATGATTTATCCTTCGTGGACTGATACTGTCTCATATCATTCTCCATCCAGGAATAAATCATAGGGACCTCCTATCATTTATATATCTAGGTGATCTAATCACAAATGATAAGAGTGCAATCTCATTTGTCACATAGTTAATTTGTACAACAACACCATGATCTGTACAAATAGTGACGCTATGGGTCATAATTGTCCAACACAAACACCACTCGAACGTGTATCGAACGCTTGCTTTTTGGAAGGTTTCGTTCGAACGTGTATCGAACGCACTGATGAACGTATTACGCACGGAAACCTTCTGCCAAGATTCGTTCTAACCCAAACACGAACGTGACACTAACGCCACTCGTTCGAACGCTTCAATGAACGCATCACAAATGCATGTCTTATCTTCATGCACAGCTTTACCAAATACCAGTCCAATCGCACCAAGTTCTTTAAGACTTATTACAACTCAATTGAACTTATTTTGTTACAGACATTGCCAGAAAAAATGGAACTAACATATAATTTTTTACTACTTGAGCAATACGTGCGCTTGCGTAACGTGTGAAAATCACAAACAGTAGGAATCTCTGGTTAATGACAGCCAGATGCTCAAAGGAGACCACATTGTCATCTGAATACAGCTGAAAACACTGCATGAGTCGAATGATGACCATGCCATGGGGAATGCCCATCCTACTATGGGTATGAACCTGTAACCAATACCCTATAACAATAGCTCCTATGTCCACCTTGTTGCTCTGTAAGGAAAATTATATTTTTAGGATTTGTCTATAATACAAAATATTTTCCAAAAAAATCTATAATACAAAATATAAACATAAATTAATATATAGAATATAAAATATGTAAACACTTCGTAGACATCTGCTTATATTGTCTTAAAACTTCAGAGATTCGAAGTTATAACTTCGGATCTCCGAATTACTTCAGATATCTGAAGTTTTAAATAAATAAAAAAAAAAAATTTCGGTGTAGATTTCAGAGAAAATTATTATTTTGACAAAACTCAAACATTGTGGCTCATTTTGACAAATGATAAAGATTTTTTTTTGCTTATTTTGCCTAATTCCCCAAAATTAATAATTTTTGGCTAGTATATACTGCTTTCATACCGTTTTAGAATTTCTCGGTGTAACATCCCCGATCTGGGAGATGTTACCGGCAGGGGATAGCTGTACTAACCCCATAAGCCTCTGACAATCTGAATGTATCACAAACTATTCTAATGCAATGTCATGCATATAGAGTTTAACTAAATCAACATATAATACTTTTATTACTTATAAATGTATACTCTGAATGCTCTTTTTTACAATACTTTATTAGACTCTATAATGACTATGACAACTTTAATGCATACAAATACTTTGACCGTGAACTGGACTCTTATGCTTTGTGACTCCCATGTGGTGGACTCCAACCCTGGTGACTGCATCAGTATCCATCCTCCCGAGCTCGTCCTCCAGGAAAACCCTACAAAACAAATAAAACTGAAGGGGGGGTTAGGTCGTCATACGACCTAAGTGAGTGAACGAAAACTGAAAGCTGAAGTAAAGGTCTTCTAACTTTAAAATCACATTTTCAAATATCTTTTATAAAAACTCTTGTTCTAAAAACTTCATCAAATTTACTGAAAACTGTCTTTAAAAACTCTGGCTTCGAGAAATCAGTTTTCTGAAAACTATTGGTTAAAAATTTGTATTCTGAAAACTGTGTTCTTGAAAATCTGAAATCCGAAAATGAAAACTCTTTCTTGTACTTCATTCTAAATCCGTCTTTCTAAATTCTTTTCTAAAAATCTTTTCTGAAAACTGAAAAATTAAATCATTTTTCTGAAAACAGAATCTCCGCCCGTAGGCGCATCTCCGCCCGAAGGCGCATCTCCGCCCGAAGGCGCATCTCCGCCCGTAGGCGCATCTCCGCCCGTAGGCGCATCTCCGCCCGAAGGCGCATCTCCGCCCGAAGGCGCATCTCCGCCCCAGGAATGTACCATCTGAGCGCTGAGGATCTAGGAGCGTCCCCCCAGTCCTCAACATGTGCACATGCTCTCTGTATCCGTCAATTCCATATGAAATAGTTACATACTGGGGTGAGGTTTTACCTCATGCCCCGAAAGAAAAACTATAAAACATATTCTGAAAATATAAATCTCAAACTAAAACATCTGTTTTCCATAAAACTTTTCAAATCATGCTAAATCATATATGATATAAAAACAAACTTGGCTAACGCCCTAGTTGCTGAAAAGTAAGTCTTATTTAAGAAAATGCGAAATGAAAATCAAGTAAAAGGGAAAGTGTCCACTCACTGATTGGGCTTGATGACGTCTTTTCACGGCGTCGACGGTGGTTGCGAGTTCTAACGTTGATCTATAAGAATAAAGGGATTGTTAAGACAAAGAAATATTTAATGAACTTAGAAGAATAAATGAACCAGAATTTTCCAGGTTTTTGGGTCTGATTTGGAATTTTACTGAGAGAAAATGGTAAGGAATTTAGACTTGAAATATTTATGGATGAATACCCTATGAGTCTACTTTATCTCAAATTTTACGGATCCTGATTTCGATTCCCGGAACTCCGTAAAAAAACTGATTTCTACCAGCTGTTCAGCAGGGACAGAATCAGATCAGTCCCTGCTGATCACTCCAATTCGAAACTCCGTCAAAAATTCTTATTAAGTCCAATGGTTCTGAATTTTTTATATGTCAGGCTCCTATGTGTCTAATTTATTTTTACGCTGACGGCTCATCGTTTGGACACCCGAAACTCATTTTAAAAATCAAAAACCGAGCCTAGGTCATCAGGTCGCAGGTGCAGACTTTACTGCCGATCAGTTGACTTTGGAGATTTTTCTACATTAGCGTCTTAAGTCCAAAAATTCTGATTTTTGGATATGTTACTCCTCTATGTGTCTAGTTTACTTAGAATTTTACGGTTTATCAATCGGGCATATAAAACTCGAGTTAGAAGTGACCAAATATAACCTGTCCGGAACTTATTGTAAACCGACACCGTTACCTAACTTTCTTATTTCGCCTTCTTCTCTAATTCCATCAATCCAACAACCCCCAACAGAATTTTAACCATTTTAAGCACCATTTATAACATGTGAATTGTGTTTATTTTCTTCAATTAGTTTGAGTGTGGCATTATATCGAACATTTGGTGTGCGGCATAACTAAATCTTTCATTCTTACAACCTTAAGTAACCCTACTCCATTTCAACACTTCCAAACCAAAAACCAATATACAAAACATCCTTATATACTCATTTTAATGTACATCAAACCTTCAATTCATTTTGTTATACTCTAAATCATTTACTAATCTCAAAACTTTTAACCCATTTTTAATCACTTTCATTCCATAACAAAACTAATATCAAAACACCTCATCTTTAACTCATTTAATCATGCATCAAACCCCCAAATTATCATCTAATTAAATTATCAATCTTGGAAATCAAACCCAAAATTACCTAAAACACTTAAGACAATGCTCCAATTATTTCAAAATCCTCATCAATTATAATCTCTAACATGCTAATCATCATTATCAAGTCATTCATACCAACAAAATCAAAACTCAAGATTTGGGTTATGGAATCTTACCTCCATTTTCTTGATTTTCTTTTAATCTCCAAGTCTTCCATGGATGCCAAGCTTTCCTACTCTTTCCTTTTCTTCTCTTCTTCTTCCTCTTTTTCCCTCTCTTTTCTCTCACGGTTTTCTCCTCTTCCTCTCTTTCAAATTCGTTTTTTTTTTTTTGTAAAATGTGAATAGTTGTCCTTTATATAGTGGACCTAATTGATACAAAGAAAGGTGTAGAAATATCTAGAGAAATGGAGAGGTTTGGTATTTTTGTCATTTGGGTCCGAAATAACTATTCATCCAGATTCTAACTTGCGTTTTTGACCTAGTTCTGGTCCAAATTTGGAAAAATGTTTAACACGAAAGTTGTAGGTCTTTGTCTATGCTTTCCGAAGATATAAAATTCATAAATTTCCGAGTTCGTATGAAAAAGTTATGCCCAACATACTATATATAGTACAAAAGGGCATACGGTACAGTTTCTTCTCGGGACCTCAAAAATTTTACCGATCGTTCCCGATGTCTTTTCATAACTGTATTTGAATCCCATCATGAAAAATATCGTCATAGGTAGTAGTAATATCTACCGATCGTTACAAATTCTCCCCTCCTTAAATAGGATTCGTCCTCGAATCCTCTTTGGCGTCTAACTCGTGGTTTCCTTGATCTTCTAGTCTCTATCCTTTACTTGCTATTTAATCCTTCTTCCTAGGTCCTCGTTCTGTAATAATCCTGCTGAGTACTTCTTGACTATTGTCCTTCTATTCTTTCCACTATTCTTTATACTCTTGTCTCTAAGACCTATTCTTTATAGACCTTCACTCATGCCTCATAATTCCTTAACGTAAACAAACTCTCAATAGCCGGTTTCTTGGTTTCCATTGAGGATTCTAATATCTAATACCAATACTTAATATTTCTCCATTCCGTCTGTCCCTCTTAACCTTAGAATTATTTCCTACCTTGATTGTATCTCATCGATTCCTCTTTCCTAATCTTTTCCTTGTACCCCCTTATTCTTTACTTCATTTTATCGACTAGTATAGACTTCCTTGGTCTATTCTGTCTTTCTTACATTGAGTTTTCTCTTTACATACTTATTACAATCTTAAGTTCTTGCAATTCCTTGATTACTATTATGTCCTAACCTAACAACTTTCTTCCCGTCTTCTCAAAGTCTTATCTGATCATCTGCGAACTACATTTGATCTTTTCTTTTCGATTCTTCTGTCTCACGTCTCTCGACAGCTGCTTTGTATTAACTTATTTTACCGTTCCCTCGCTATAATATAAACCTACCAAACCACCCATAACCCGCGGTTAGACCATCCCAAACCCGTAGTGGTTTAGTCTCTTAGAGCTAGGGTTGGGTACTTTACGCAACTCCTATTTAATTCTTTCTTAGTTTTCTTATCATCCTTTCTTTATTATACTAAGAGCTTACTTGGTCTATGTTTTATTCTTGGACTATATCCTATAGATCTCAATTCTCAATCTTTTCTACTATTCTTTTCTATCCGTTTGTCTTCTTATATGCGGTCGCAACTAAGTATCTTCTCTCTTGTTTATTATTACCATTATGACTATCTTACTTCCCCACTGGTATCAACCATCTTGTTGATTTACTTTTCTATTTCATCTTTTATTTTTACCTATTATAGGTCATATCCTCTTCTTTCATTACTTGAAGGATATCTGATTTCATATGTTCTTGGTTATCCTTAACACTGTCATCTATCTTCTTATTTTGTGCTTAGCTACTACTTTCTTCTCTTGCTACTTTATCCAACGGTTCCTGTTAATATCCTTTACTAGGACTATCTTTTCTTATCATCACTGCTCTTGTACTTGCTCCTGGGGTATCTCAAAGTTACACTTCCGTTCCATTTGTTATGAGGTCTTCACTATTCTCTCATAAATGATTTTCTATAGTCTTTGTTCCTTTAATCTTTCTGATTCCTTGAAGGTTTCTTCCTAATCTTAATCTCTTGATTCCTCATTCTTTGATACCTACACTTCATTCTTCCTAAAATCCTTCTTTCCTTAATACCACGGGGTTCTTTTATAAGTTACTCACTATATCCTACGAATCCTTCTTAACATGATGTTAAACCTCTTCTTTTCAAGTTCTAAGTTCCAAATTTCTCCAGATTCATGATCTAGCTATTGATCCATCACATGATTCTGCTTCCTTACCATACTTCGTACTGTTAAGACTATTAGCGAGTCATTTTCTATTTGTTTCTCCAATTTCGACCTTTCCTTGCTGTATACCTTGATTTGCTCTCTTTGTCCTATCATCCATACTGATACTCTTATCACTTCCTTAAATATTTACAATCTTATAGATTTATTCTCATTCTTATCCTTATGCTTTCCTACGAATCCTTACTAGTTCAACTTATTTGTAGTTTCTACAATATCTGACTTTCTTGTGATCCTTTGCTGGTTTAGAAATCCTTACTCTGATTTCCTTAATCTATAAACTATCTTAAGTGTTTCCTTCTTTTATACTCTCAAGGCTTCTTTAATCTTTTTCCTAGATGGATGTTCCTAACAGATTCCGCCTTATTTCTTAAATGGAACTCCATTGAGTTTCCTTCACAGTCGCCTATACTAGTAGGAATTGTTTACGTCTCTCTAATCCTTTTTCCTTATGCCTCGGAAGGTATCTCTATCCTTGTTCTAGTACTTTACGTCCTGATGGAGTCCATTGTTCATGTAGGATAGGTATGAGATAGACTTTATCAGGATAACTTTTTTAACTAGTGTCTCGAAGGGGTGCAAATTTGGGTAGGTAAAAATCCTATCTATTGGATCTCTTGACTATGGGGAGCTGTCTATTATTCAAATCGTCATTTCATCTTGTTTGTCTTACAATTTGAGTTTTCGAAGGACCTAAAGTCTCTCTTCCTCTATTGGCTTTTTGTGTCCATAGAAAGTTTCCTTGATCGTTCTTGAGTTCTTACTTTTCCTATCTTATAACGATCTTTGGTTAATCATAGGATTCGCAACCTATACCAGACGGTTTACGAAATATTGAATCGACTTAGAGGGATTCTTCTAAGTATGGAGGGCATCTTACTTGAGGGAAGAACCTTTTCTTCGATCTAATCATCTTTTGTTCTATCCTTATCTTACCATGCTTACCCTTTTCTGCTAGTCTTGGTATTATTACTTAACTCCATATCTCTAATTCCTACTTCCATAGATTCCTTCATTTCTCATCTGTTTCTATTTCTCTATCTATTTACCTCTATATCTTACTTCTGCCTTCCAAATCCATACTTTCCATCCTTGTTGTAGGTTCTACTATGGCACTTTATTTTACACCTCATACTCCTGCTTTTGTCACTTCAAACTCTCTTTATCCTTATAGGTTTATTCTTGTATATTCTCATGGATTTCTACTTAACTTTAGACTAATCTACCTTCCAATTTCCTGGGTGAACTCTTTGTCAAGCCTCTTATGATCATCTGTGCCTATGAAATAAGTTCTATCAGAGTAACTCCCTTATCTGATGTCATTGAGGAGTATTGAAGGCTAGATGGTTTAGGGTTTCGTCTTCATCAAATTTAAGGGAATAAGGTAGCTAATCGTTTCTACTACTCACTTGGGAATCGAAGTTGGAGTTTGGGGTATCTGGAATCCTTTTTGGTATCTAATTCCATTAGGGCTCTTAAGACTATCCTGGATTTCTTACTTCTTTTGTCTCTTTGACTATTCTTCATTACTCGGAAAGTTCACTATCTATGAGAGGATTTCGAAGTCTGTTGGATTACTTGGAACAATTTTCTTGAGTAGGAAAGGAATATTAATTTGTTAGGCAGCTCTAATGCTTGTTGGTGCTTTCGTTACTTTCTTCCATTGCTATGGGTTCTAGTGTATTGTTTCTACTCTTATTTTTATGTCATCTATCTTGTCTTACTTCTCTTTTAGCCTTTTCTTTCTCTTCATACTTTCCTGGGTGGGTATCTTTAAGCTTTTCTGTTTTACTCTATCTCTACATATCTCTGTTGCTAACTGGGCCAGGCTTCTAGGTATCTTCTCTTCTAGTCTCCTCTTTTCTCTTTTGCTCTCCCTTCGACTTTCTTTGGAATTTATCAATCTAATTCCCTAGCTAATTCAGAACTTCGAAAAATAGTCTAAGATTTCTACGGAATGATTCTTAACTAAAATGAGAAAAGGAGAATTCGAATGGCTGGGGAAATATTTACTAACCTGTCTGAGAAGCTTTGAGGATGTACTCGAGGATCGGATACTGGAGAGGTAGCGCCTCATATACAGGTATCCTGGACATACAACGTATATAAGACCCCAGCACTCTGCCCACTGCAGTCACTGACTCCCTAGACCATGCTCTGATACCATCTTTGTAACATCCCCGATCTGGGAGATGTTACCGGCAGGGGATAGCTGTACTAACCCCATAAGCCTCTGACTTTCTGAATGTATCACAAACTATTCTAATGCAATGTCATGCATATAGAGTTTAACTAAATCAACATATAATACTTTTATTACTTATAAATGTATACTCTGCAATGCTCTTTTTTACAATACTTTATTAGACTCTATAATGACTATGACAACTTTAATGCATACAAATACTTTGACCGTGAACTGGACTCTTATGCTTTGTGACTCCATGCTGGTGGACTCCAACCCTGGTGACTGCATCAGTATCCATCCTCCCGAGCTCGTCCTCCTGGAAAACCCTAAAAAATAAATAAAACTGAAGGGGGGGTTAGGTCGTCATACGACCTAAGTGAGTGAACGAAAACTGAAAGCTTAAGTAAAGGTCTTCTAACTTTAAAATCACATTTTCAAATATCTTTTATGAAAACTCTTGTTCTAAAAACTTCATCAAATTTACTAAAAACTGTCTTTAAAAACTCTGGCTTCGAGAAATCAGTTTTCTGAAAACTATTGGTTAAAAATTTGTATTCTGAAATTCTGAAAACTGTGTTCTTGAAAATCTGAAATCTGAAAACTGAAAACTCTTTCTTGTACTTCATTCTAAATCCGTCTTTCTAAATTCATTTCTAAAAATCTTTTCTGAAAACTGAAAAATTGAAATCCTTTTTCTGAAAACAGAATCTCCGCCCGTAGGCGCATCTCCGCCCGAAGGCGCATCTCGGCCCGTAGGTGCATCTCCACCCGAAGGCGCATCTCCACCCGTAGGCGCATCTCCGCCCGTAGGCGCATCTCCGCCCGAAGACGCATCTCCGCCCAGGAATGTACCATCTGAGCGCTGAGGATCTAGGAGCGTCCCCCCAGTCCTCAACATGTGCACATGCTCTCTGTATCCGTCAATTCCATATGAAATAGTTACATACTGGGGTGAGGTTTTACCTCATGCCCCGAAAGAAAAACTATAAAACATATTCTGAAAATATAAATCTCAAACTAAAACATCTGTTTTCCATAAAACTTTTCAAATCATGCTAAATCATATATGATATAAAAACAAACTTGGCTAACGCCCTAGTTGCTGAAAAGTAAGTCTTATTTAAGAAAATGCGAAATGAAAATCAAGTAAAAGGGAAAGTGTCCACTCACTGATTGGGCTTGATGACATCTTTTCACGGAGTCGACGGTGGTTGCGAGTTCTAACGTTGATCTATAAGAATAAAGGGATTGTTAAGACAGAAATATTTAATGAACTTAGAAGAATAAATGAACCAGAATATTCCAGGTTTTTGGGTCTGATTTGGAATTATACTGAGAGAAAATGGTAAGGAATTTAGACTTGAAATATTTATGGGTGAATCCCCTATGAGTCTACTTTATCTCAAATTTTACGGATCCTGATTTCGATTCCCGGAACTCCGTAAACAAACTGATTTCTACCAGCTGTTCAGCAGGGACAGAATCAGATCAGTCCCTGCTGATCACTCCAATTCGAAACTCCGTCAAAAATTTTTATTAAGTCCAATGGTTCTGAATTTTTTATATGTCAGGCTCCTATGTGTCTAATTTATTTTTACACTGACAGCTCATCGTTTGGAAACCCGAAACTCATTTTAAAAATCAAAAACCGAGCCTAGGTCATCAGGTCACAGGTGCAGACTTTACTGCCGATCAGTTGACTTTGGAGATTTTTCTACATTAGCGTCTTAAGTCCAAAAATTCTGATTTTTGGATATGTTACTCCTCTATGTGTTTAGTTTACTTAGAATTTTACGGTTTATCAATAGGGCATATAAAACTCGAGATAGAAGTGACCAAATATAACCTGTCCGGAACTTATTGTAAACCGACACCGTTACCTAACTTTCTTATTTCGCCTTCTTCTCTAATTCCATCAATCCAACAACCCCCAACAGAATTTTAACCATTTTAAGCACCATTTATAACATGTGAATTGTGTTTATTTTCTTCAATTAGTTTGAGTGTGGCATTATATCGAACATTGGTGTGCGGCATAACTAAATCCTTCATTCTTACAACCTTAAGTAACTCTACTCCATTTCAACACTTCCAAACCAAAAACCAATATACAAAACATCCTTATATACTCATTTTAATGTACATCAACCTTCAATTCATTTTGTTATACTCTAAATCATTTACTAATCTCAAAACTTTTAACCCATTTTTAATCACTTTCATTCCATAACAAAACTAATATCAAAACACCTCATCTTTAACTCATTTAATCATGCATCAAACCCCCAAATTATCATCTAATTAAATTATCAATCTTGGAAATCAAACCCAAAATTACCTAAAACACTTAAGACAATGCTCAAATTATTTCAAAATCCTCATCAATTATAATCTCTAACATGCTAATCATCATTATCAAGTCATTCATACCAACAAAATCAAAACTCAAGATTTGGGTTATGGAATCTTACCTCCATTTTCTTGATTTTCTTTTAATCTCCAAGTCTTCCATGGATGCCAAGCTTTCCTACTCTTTCCTTTTCTTTCTTTCTTCTTCTTCTTCTTCTTCTTCTCTTCTTCTTCTTCTCTCTTCTTCTCTCTCCTTCTTCTTCTTCTCTTTTTCCTCTTTTTCTCTCACGGTTTTCTCCTCTTCCTCTCTTTCAAATTCGTTTTTTTTTTTTTTAAATGTGAATAGTTGTCCTTTATATAGTGGACCTAATTGATACAAAGAAAGGTGTAGAAATATCTAGAGAAATGGAGAGGTTTGGTATTTTTGTCATTTGGGTCCGAAATAACTATTCATCCAGATTCTAACTTGCATTTTTGACCTAGTTTTGGTCCGAATTTGGAAAAATGTTTAACGCGAAAGTTATAGGTCTTTGTCTATGCTTTCTGAAGATTTAAAATTCATAAATTTCCGTGTTCTTATGAAAAAGTTATGCCCAAAATACTATATATAGTACAAAAGGGCATACGGTACAGTTTCTTCTCGGGACCTCAAAAATTTTACCGATCGTTCCCGATGTCTTTTCATAACTGTATTTGAATCCCGTCATGAGAAATATCGTCATAGGTAGTAGTAATATCTACCGGTCATTACACTCGGTGACTTGGTGGAATACTTACAGATTGGCTTCCAACCTCGTTGTTAGTAATTTTCTGGACATTAGTAATTGTATCCCAATAGTACTATTTTTCTTGCTAGCTCCTTGAATCCATGAACTGAACTTACAAATTCTAGAAAACTCCGCCCAAGAGCAGTGTACAGGAAATGAAATCTTACACACTGAAAAGGAAAAGACATTGAGGGAAAATTCAATAGGGATCCGGACGAAACCGATGGCTAAATTCTCCTATTATAGAGAAGAATGGCGTAGAGCAATGCACAAGTCCACATTTCTACTCTGAACGTTCCCAAAAAAATTGTGAAAGTTCGCAACACGGCAAAATTTATAAATAGCAAGAAATTATGCCTACTGTCACAGAAACAAACGGGAAAAAATATCCACAATTCGACTACGCGTGAGACATGGAGGGAAAATTCTAGACAAGAAAATCTTCGATTTGGTACTATTAATGGTGATTTTCGAACCCGAGTAGAGCCGAAGTATGGATAAAGAGTAGTAAAGGGATTTCACTTACCAAAATGGGGCCTAAGATCTTTATAATGATAAGGGTCCAGGCTCGGAGGTATCTGACCCGACCAGTGGATCAATTCGGCTATATTTGGATACTGACTCGAGGAATATAGAGAACCAGCCGAGACACAATCACATACACCCGAGGAAGGTGATCACTAGAAAATACAAGCTAGAGGAAAGTCAAAACAGTTCAGATTATCATCGAGGGAAGCTATTTCTCAATATTTCTATAAAAAAAAAAAAAAAAATTAGTGCAGGCTTGACCTTTTTGAAGAGAATGTGAGGGAAGTAAAGGCTTTTCTACCGACCAGACCTTCTGATAGATATAAGGAATGACTTCGTTTGTTTCACTATCCTGACCCGAGGATATGGGATGCTACCTTATACCCTTTGGCGGTGATTTGGGCTACCCAAGGATTTGTGAGATAGAAGAAGGCCATGGGCTAATGAGATGGAATAGAGCTTCAGGCTTATTGATTGACACATGCAACCATATAGGAATGGTTAGAATACAGGCTAGCACATGGGAAGAGCGTGTAACAGTTACCAAGAATGAGTAATTTAAAGAAATTCAGATGGTAGATAGTAGAGTTGTCAGGCGACTGAGCTATTATCCATAAGGTAATTGGGGAAGAGAACCTTGGAAATAATGGCTTAGTAACGTGGCTATCGTCACGAGTTGGTGTAATAATAGAATTTGACCTAGTATATAAAGGGGTTGAAGACTCATATAAAATAGTTGGCTAATTTCTGGTAGTATTTCTTTCATTTCGGCAACTTGTAAAAGAGAGGAAATAGTCTCGTGTCAGAGAGAGAATGGAAGGTTGGGCTAACATGAGGTGGTAATAAAATATTTTATTCCCTTTTCACCTGTGGACGTAGATTGGAACCATTCCGCCGAACCACGTTAAATCATCTATGTTGTCTGTGTGTTTTCTCATTTTCCTGTTAAGTTTGTATTTGGTTCCCAACAAACCAAATAAATTCACAATTGAGGGAGGTTTGTTCGATGGGTGATTTTCCCGAATTGCCCCTGGAACTAAAACAACCGTCAATAGTTGGCGCAGTCTGTGGGAACAGTACGAAAAGTAGCAAACACACTAAGACGATGGCATAAGACAAAAATCATAGGGCTTTGGAGCCTTCAGTGGAAACCTGGATCGAGAGAATGGAAGAGAACTTATGGATAGAAAGGGAGGGGACATAATCCTTCATACAAGTCATGATGGAGAGAATTGAAAAGTTAGAAGAAAGATCGGTGGGAGAACATACACAGGTAGGGCCTAGTCGAAGGATGGAAGATATTGCCGGTAGTAAGAGACTGGTCGCTATATAAAGGGATCGAATGGCTAAGAGATGGAAACCCATTAAAGTTGGATCAAAGGATCATTACAACGAAGTTAGCTGATGGAATATGCCAGGACCAACCCAGCAGAAGCTCGAGCTTACAACCAACCTGGCTGCAGGTCTAACACCCCGACTTAAAGTTGCTCATGTAACAAGGGATGTTGTGTATACAGCCCTCAGTAAGCTTTTGACACAAATAGCTTGGGAGATACAGGACAAATGCCTACTGACTAAACCTGACACGAGTTAATTTAAGGAGGACAATAGGGATCAAATGGATTATTGGACCAACCGTCAAACAAGGGGACATATCACATAGAATTGCAAGGATATGCAAAAACAAGTCGAGGACCTAGTCAGAAATGGCTACCTCAATGAGTATGTTGATCATGAGGTCATGAGGATGAGGCAGCGCTAGTAGCAAAGTTATCAGGTCGGGTACCTATCACCCAGAACAGCTGGATGGTATCCGGCTCAAGAGTGTTTCCAATAGAGCCTCTCTTAAAATGACCCTCAAAGAGTTGTAAGAAGAGCAATAGATCCTATGAATATGAATATGACTTTCCTTTTTTTAAATAAAAACTTGTTCACCTATGTTTGTTTATTATTTGGATGGGAAAGACATGTCCAATATTTTTAGGAGATACTCGTGATCGGGATACATCAATGGGTGCATGGCAGATGGGAAAAATATGAACCCCATGTGGCATGCCAATCTCATGTGTCATTATCAAACCCCTGGGGCGGAACTTTAATACCCAAAGACTTGCATCTTTGGGGAATAAAAAAACAAGAAGCATGACGTTTGATGCCTCGGGTATCTGGAGCACGCTCAGAGAAAGAGCCGGCGTGGCGCTTGGTGCCCATTGGTAATCATCACATATACGGATTGAAGACAACTGAGGTATTACGATATCGTCAGAGGTGCATTACATGGAGAGGGCCCACAGGCCTCCGAGGAATTTACAGTCTTGGGATGCGTCTAGCACAGGGAAAGGAAATGCCTTCATGTCGTGGCCATCCCATTTCGGACCTGTCAAGCATAGCACCATATTTTGATGGTGTAATGAGGGAAAATTCCCATGTGACCAAGTTATTATGATAGCTCAGGGTAGGAGGCTTGGGTCGGAATCGTTCCCTCAAGGTCTCTCCTTGTCAAATCGGCTCGGGGATGAGTTATGTCCCACTGAGGCCTTATTATGCTAGTCGGCATGGGGTCGGAGTTCCTCCTCATGGTCGTGTGTAGGTTGACACAATGAGGGTTCATTCCCTTGTGGCCAAATGACTTAGGAGGCTTAGGGTCAGAATCTTTCCCGTAATGACTCTCTTTATCAGATCGGTCGGGGCTGGGTTATGTCTCGCCGAGGCCCTATGGCTGTGTATTGGCACAAGGATAGTTCATTTCCTTGCGGCCAATGTGAAAAGGCCCGGGGTCAGTAGTTTTCCCCCGAGGCCTTGAATTTTTTATAATAGTCTGAGGAGTTGAGCTTTCCCTCGTGGGCTTATTGGTTTTGCAGGTCTTTTGCAGAGGATTTTTTTCTGAGATTGTGGCAGGTCGGCAACATGCATCAGCCCGAGGTGGCATAATATAAGTTTCTTCATGCATAGAAACCAATGAACGGATGAGCCAGAGTTAGCTCGGATCAACATTTTTGGTCAGAGATGACCTAGCGAAGAGATGGCCAAGCTATAAATCAAAAGCAGAATTTTTATATCTGAATTATATGCCCGACGTGGATCTTCACATGGAGCACTGAGGACCCGCTCTGAGTTCCCGACACCAACTCACAGGCTCGTTGATACGGATAACTATGAGATAGATGTTGATGGAGTTGGTGCTTGGAGTGTCAATCCTAATTATATATTTTATTATTTATTAATAAAATAACTATATTTTTCATTTCATACCTCATTAATGTTATTGTCATTATGCGTATTAGATTGATGTATAGATATGCTAAGAATGACATCGACCTTAGAATAGTTTTGACACTAGGTGGAAACTATTCTTAAAATAAATATTCCTAGTCGTTGATTTTGAAATATGGTTGAATTCCTATAACCTAGAAGACTAGCATGTGTCGCAAATTGGAATTAGAGTTCCAATGGTTTAACTGGATGTATCATGAGTTTTGGAAACTCGTATAGACATGTGGGTATTCATTGAAGCGAATATTGAATGACTCACAGGTGATTCCTAATAGTTGGAAGTACACACCACCGTCAATAGGAATCTCCTCGAGTCGAGTAGCATATGCAATCCTTTGACTATAGGATAACATTGATTTTGTGTGAAATCCTCCACACTTTGATGCCATGTATGTCAGAAACCTTTCATGGTTTGGCCTCTAGATGTTTGTTGTGTGTGGACCGATGCACTCAGTAATCAAGTGCGAAGCAAGATAGGATACGTCAGTCTGTATGTGTACGATAAGGGGTTTAGGTATCCATGTAAATAAATTCACGATTATTAAATCTTTGGCCAAAGTCGATCACTTAGGGTGGATCGCATCAGTTATGAAGAATCGTGGACATGTCGACATGAGATGTGCGCCTCAGAAACTTGATGGTATATTCTATATTTCCTAAGCACAACTCGGATAGCCTACGATTGAGGGATTATTAAACATATGTGATGACCTCGACTTGTATATTTCAGAAAGGTCGTTCGTGTTCTTCGCGAATTCAGATGTGGTTGAATTGCGTACATATTAGCTAGGCTTATATGACGAACGTTTCTGAACTTAGAGAATCCCAATATGAAGTGTACTCGTTGAGCACTTGGGTAGCCAATTTTTTATAAAAGATAATGTTCGATATTATAATTATCAACTAAGATAATCAAGTGTTATTGGATAACATTGATTATTTACTTTGACCTAATTGGATTAATTGGATTAATTCAATAATTACACAATGGCTTAATTGTAAAATAATATTTATCTCTACCATTTGAGGATATTATGGTAATTGTAAGTATGTAATAATAGGTGATTTTGGCTATATTTAATTGGATTAAATCAATGTGGCAAACATTTAACTAATCCATTTCCTAATCATTGGCTTGATTTAATTGGATTAAATCAAAGTGGGAGACAATGGAGATTAGTCACACCTAATTATACATATTTGGACAAATTAGATTAAGCCCACTTAAAAGTTGGTTAAAACTTTTATTAATTAAAAATTGCCTAAGTTTTGCTATAAATAGCAAGCTTTAGGAAGGTTTTAATTAGAAGTTCAAATACAAGCAAATTCTTAGAGAGATTAGCCTGAGTTAGAGAAGTATTTAGAGAAGCTTATGAGGTCTCTACAACACTTCATTTAGGAAAAATCAAGATTGGATCTTGAAGTGAAGCTTGGTAGCATTGAAAACAAAAGTGGATCTTGGAGTCAAGCTTGCACACCTTGGAGATTCTCCAACAATTTCAACAAAAAAAAAAGTAGATTGGATCTTGCATCAAGCTTACTAGGTAATGTTTGATCTTCTCCTAAGCTATGTTCATTTGTGTATTAGATGCATGATCACATAGCTTAATGTTGAAATAAGGCTAATCAATTGTGTTAGGATACTTTGGAAGTATAAACACAATATGCTTGTAATTGGGTCAAAATATTTATGTTAGACATAAACATAATTTAGAGTTTGTAACTCTTGATTAAAGCTTAGAGTTATGGCTACCATTCTAGAATCATTTAACCACTTTCGGGTGACCTAGAATTGTTCACGAGGCATTTCTTATTGGGATTCTAATTTGGTTTGTGTATTGGATTCAAAATTTACGCAAATACGTATTTAGAATAAATTTATGTTTTTGTAAAAATATTTGATAATTTGAAAAACTTGATTTTTATTCTATAACATGTGTTGATGTTGGTTTTGAAATTAAAAATTAATTTTGGGTGGTTTTGAAGTGTTTAAGAAGAACCGGAAGTGATTAGGGTAAAATTCTAGTGAGCTGAAGCTTTTGAAAAGGAAAAAAAAAGGTGATCGGCGCAGTGCGTGCGAGTAGGCGCATGTGAATTTTATTTTTTTCTCGTTCTGGAGTTTCCGGACTCCGATTCGGTCCCGGTTTTTTCCTATACACTTGTAATGGAATATAATATTTCATTAAATAATTTAAAATTACACACATACTTCATATCAACGGGTTAGACCTATTTCCACTGTGCGGAGCACCGATCCAACCCTAGGGGTTTCACAACTGCCCCAACAGATGTTGATGGTGATTTTCAAACCCGAGTAGAGTCGAAGTATGAAAAATAGTAGTAAATGGATTTCACTTACCAAGATGGGGCCCAAGATCTTTACAAGGATAAGGTTCCGGGCTCGGGGGTACTTGACCCAATCAGTGGATCAGATTCGGCCATATTTAGATACTGACCCGAGGAACAGAGGGAACCAGCCGAGACACAGTCACATACACCCGAGGAAGGTGATCACTAGAAAATACAAGCTAGAAGAAAGTTATAACGGTTCAGATTGTCATCGAGGGAAGTTATTTCTCAATATTTCTACATAAAAAGGGGCTCAGTGCAGACTTGACCTTTTTGAAGAGAATGTGAGGAAATTAAAGGCTTTTCTACCGACCCGACCTTCCAGTAGATGTAAGGAATGGCTTCGTTTGTTTCGGCTTCCCGACCCAATGATATATGGATGATGCCTTATACTCTTAGGCGGTGATTTAGGCTTCCCAAGGATTGATGAGATAGAAGTAGGCCAAAGGCTGATGGGATGGAAGAGAGATTCAGACTTATTTACCGACACACGCAACCGCATATAAGTTGTTGTAATACAGGCTAGCACATGGGAAAAGCATATAACGGTTACCAAGAATAGGCAATTTAATGAAATTCATATGGCAGATAGTAGATGTGTGAGGTGACTGAGCTATTATCCGTAAGGTAATTGGGGAATAGAGCCTGACAATAATGGCTTAGTAACGTGGCCGACGTCACTAGTTGGTGTAATAGTAGAATTTAACCTAGTATATAAAGGGTTTGAAGACTCATTGTAAAAAAGTTGGCTAATTTCTGGTAGCAATTCTTTCGTTTCGGCAACTTGTAAAAGAGAGGAAAGAGTCTCGTGTCAGAGAGAGAGAAGAGGAGGTCGGGCTAACACGATGTGGTAATAAAAGATTTTATTCTCTTTGCACCCGTGGACATAGGTTGGAACCATTCCGCCGACCATGTTAAATCCTCTATGTTGTCTGTGTGTTTTCTCATTTTCCTGCTAAGTTTGCATTTGGTTCCCAACAAACCAAACAAATTCATAGTTGAGGGAGGTTTGTTCGAGAAGTGATTTTCCCGAATTACCCCTGGAACGAAATGTCTCTCGCACCCACCCAAGAGATCTCTTAATCGACCCCAGCAATTCGTGAAAGTTCCCTGTCGTGCAAGGAAACTGTCTCTCGCAGCAAAGCTGAAGACTTGAAGCCATTCAAGCAGAAGATTGAAGATTTGCAAGCTACTCACAGCCAAAGACATGAAGTCGTCATCAGATTGAAAATTCTTAAATTAACCAGTTATTGAGAACGACGACAAGATTAATTGGAGAATATAACCAAACTATATTTTAAGCTTGTTCAAGGCCATTAATTAGGTCATGACCGTTTGTCTTATGGTGTTAAGTTTTCACATTTTTATAATTTTTTTGTGATTAGCCTATTTAGAAGGCTTTTTGCTATGAGAACCCTCTTTGGTTGAATGTAATGTGCTAGCTAAGGTTATCTCCCCTTGTTTGTTCGTTGTCTTGATCTCATTGTGTTTGCTTGCTTTACTTGTATTACTGTGTTGATGAAACGCTATATCGGTGTTTGCTTATTTTCGCCGCCTTCCACCGGTTGTAAATGATTAATCTTGAGTTGGTGCATACATGTACAATCTAAGCTGACTTATTAGAAAAGTTTGTTGGCGAGTTCCACACGAATTTATTTTTGCTATCCCAAAATTTTACCGTGACAACTAACATGTTTGTCTAGTCGACATCTAGAGATGACAATTTTACCCGTAAAATGCTGGTATCAGCTTGAAATCGGTAAGATTTGGTAAATATTTTAATGGGTTTGGTAATTTGAAAAAAAAATAAAAAAAATAAAAAAAAAATATGATGCGAGTGTTGAGAATTTGATAAAGACTAATACTAACAAATACCTACCGCGGGTATTTTGCCCCCCAAACCTGCAAGCTTATTTTTTTATTTTTTTTTTAATTTAAATCAATATTTTTTTTTAATATCAAAACACATCATTTTATCTCACTATTTAAGAATGAAAACGTAAAACCTAATAGCTCGTAGTACCCATTTCATCTTTTGTCAACCTAAAACCTATAGCTTACCGTACCTATTAGAATATCTTAACCATATTTATTAACTATTTGGTGGTATTTTATCATTGGAATATTTATTACATGTTTACTAAATATTGGTAGTGTTCTATGTTCGTATGTTATCAACTGAATCAAAATTCATTAAGAGTAAACTCTTCATTTCTTATTATTTGTTCCAACTCTAATTTAAATTTAAAGCATAAATATTAAATTAAAAAACTAACAAAAAACACGTAGAGTATTAGTGCGAATTTAGTAATAGGTGTAATTTTGTTAATGTGAGTTTGATAATGGAAACTAAAAACCGCAACGATCATACCAAATCCGCACTAAACCCTACATGCTACCATCTCTAGCGACACTTGTAAGACCTAGACGCTAAACGCTCCCCATCTTAGGCCAGTATTTTTTATAACAATGTTTACAAAGAAATTACAAAGAGAATATTTAAGCAAACAATGATACCCCAAAACAAACAGTCATGAATTTTATTAATGACCCTAAACAAACTTCAACATTCGGCTCATTACACCAAGCATACCTATCTTCTCAACTCTTGCCAGAACTGTCGCGTGTGAACCCCTCAGCCTTGAAGGTTCTCATTTGAGATCTTCCAAAAGACCTCCTCCAAAAATTCCGAAGTGGTGAGCCCACTCATTATTCTAATTTCGAAAGTCCCACCTCCATTTCCGTGACCAAGGCTTTGAGCCTCTTCGTATTGGGAACCCTTTGCCTTATATGAAATGACAAATGAAGCACCCTAAAAGTCTCTTCTTTGCCGACACACCCCTCAATTTCCTGCTACGGACTCCTCATTTCCCACCATCACTGCTGAAGCTACTAGACCTTTTGCCATTTTTTTTTCCATTGCACTCGATCGGGTGGAGAAGAACCTTGAAAAAGAAACTGACTAAGCAATCCGTAACAATGATTTATTATAACAAGCAATTTTCCAGCAATCCGTCGTTTTATTATTCATTTACTTTCTTTTACTAACGAAAATTCTATGAAAAAATTATTACTTTTTAGCTGCCAATCATGTAACTTTCCGTTGCTAAAACAAAATAAATAAATAAAAACATAAAAAAAAAATGCCAAATAGACTTGTGTCAGCATTTGATTACTCCTGAATTTCATAGTCTATCTAAATAGAAAAAAAATTCATCATTCAAACAATTCTTGGCTGTCCACTTTAGCTTCAAAAGAGTAAATACTCTTTTCAACTGACTTATCTGAAGTTTTAGGTACTTTAAAATCCCATTTATTCAAGATCCTGAGGTTTTGATAATGGCGTGTAAGAAGCAAAAGACATTGGCTTCTTGAGAGTTACGTACGCTTTCTTGTAATTTGGCCTTACAACAAAGCAGCCCCTTCTTTTTTTCTTCTTCCCCTGCATATTTATTGTTCTTACCTTTTCAATTTGGAAACCATACATTGACTCTAGAACTCGCTTGATCTCAATCTGTTAAAACTCAGAAGAACAAGAGGCTCAGAATATAAATAGATGGAATGCCAGCATAGTTTCTACTGATGAAATACCTTTGAAGCAGAGGGCACTGTTTTGAAAGCAATTTCTTTGATATTTTCAAATGAAGATGGCATGAGTAGCTTCATTGGGAGATCAAGAAACCTGTTTCCCATGTTTCGTCGTCAATCAAATCCCTGCAAACAACCAAGTCTTCTGTTAAAGAATGCAGCCGAGGGGCGAGGAAAGGAAAGACAAGAAATCTAGATTTCCTTCAGATGATAGTTTCATTTGATAATAGAATTCATATAAACTACACCTAATGACACCAATGTAGTTGATGCCACGAATGTAGACAACCTACTATATTTTTTTTTTGAATCGTTGGAAACCCGTTGTCAAACCACCCATTTCGGACTTAAGCGAAACGAATAAAATTCCCGACAACCTACTACATGCCTTTACTAAGATCACTACTTAAAAAAAAAAACCTCTCAAACCTGGAAAAGAATGGCCTGAATTTGAAAACTCTCTAAGATCAGTTTCAGTGAAAGAATGAGAAAATTCCATCTCTCAGTCATCAAAAACCTCTATCATGAGTAGACAACCTACTACATGCCTTTACTCAGAGGAAAAGGTTCAACAAAAAAATACATTAAACGATAATGGCTTCACATCACAACGCTTTTTACTTTCGTATCAAATCGATCATAACCGTTACACTACCTGAAAAAAACAGATATCCAAATTCCCAATTTCTTTATATTTTTGCAACTGCAATTATTTGAAACTTCCAAGAATCAAAAAAATTAAGTCATCCCATATAAATTAAAGAAATCAACAATAATCATGAGATTATATATCATTAACCGAAAAGAAGAAGGTTAATGTTGTTGAAAATTCTTCAAATATCATTGGAGGATAGATATGTCTTTTGAATGAGAGGGTGCATTAGCGAGGTACAAATAAACCAAAGGGTGCCCTTAAGGCACCCTTCCATGCCTTTATAAGGATGCCTCCATGTTCACTCTCATTAATCGAAAAACAATCTAAATTTGTGAGTTTGATCTTACTGTTTTGAGTCTGAGAGAGTTCCTCCATTTTCCAGTTCGAGATCTTGTTAAGGAGTGCCCCTTGAACAAGATGAATCCGGGTTATCCTGGGAGAACATTAGCCACAAAACCCGTAGAGCACCGAGACGGGGCTGATAAGTTCTTAAGGACAGAGAATCATCTCGACTCGGACAATTTTATCAGGTTTTTTCTGGTTCTTAAAGTTTTATGATTTACATGATTGTGATCTGGTTTTGATTGAGTGATGCATGCCAAATTAGATTTACAACACATATTCTTCCAACAATCTTAAGAACTTATTGGCTCCGTCACGGGTGCTTTACGGATTCGTTTTGCCAACGTTCTCCCAGGATTACTTGGATTCTTCTTGTTCAAGGTGCACTCCTTAACAAGTATGCGAACTTGGAAACAATGGTGAATCTCTCTCAAAACAAGGAAAACATAAATGCCTTTAAAGTTGGTGTATTTCTGTATATGTCTTTTTTCCATCTCTAATATTGGAATTAAAGCCTTCTTATATAAGGCATAGAGGGGTGCCAATAGGGCACCCCTTGGGGTGGGTTGCAAACCTCCAAGGATTGCAACCTCTCATACACCCCTAGGGAATTCCAATAACATACATATCCATATACATCTCATATTAATGAATTTTGAGGAATTTACAACAATCCCCCACAATTCTTCAAATATTCATACAGGCATGTGAGAGAGATACCGTGAGCTAAAGCTGCATACATGATTCTTGCATACATGATTCTTACCGCATAATATTTTTTTATTATTTAAATATAATCTTGCATACATGATTCTTGTAAGTTGATATGTGTAATTAACTTAGGAAAATAGCCATGCAAGTGGGTTTGGTGAATAGTCATGGCTCTTTACATGAGATGCAATCTGACGGGGAAAAAATTAATTAATTTTTGTTGGGAAAAAAATTTGAAATTGACGTGACTATGCATGTATTTAAAAGAAAAGAAAAATTATTGTCAATACATGCATTAAATGAATAATTTTGCAGTTTGCGTTTTTTGTTTGCATTACTAATAATATAAACTTAGATCTATCTATATAATTAATATAGTATACATGTTATTGAATATGCATTTAACATTATAGAATATATGTAATCATATTAACTTAGTGAAATCATAAACTGAATTTTTATAAACTTGGTAGTATAGGTTTAAGTTAATATTAGGATATTCAATTATCACAAGTGTACACCTAGTTTAATTGTGATAAAGTTGAAAGTTATTTGTTAATTATATGTTGCATATTTGGTTGAGAATTAAAAGTGTAGTTTTACACAAGTAATTCCATCCAATCTTGTTTGACACATACACATATATCTACACCTATCGTATATTGTTTTGTGACATTGAAAAAGTGAAATACTGAGTTTGAATTGCTAAGAGGTTCTATTGAGAAAGTAGTTAAAGGATATTCCTTTATTTACTTTTCATAAGAAATCTTGGTTGGAATTTCAAGGACTTGTGTTTATTGGTACTACTGTCCAATAGAACAACAAGTGGATATTTGGTATATCACTTGAGACAAGATCATTTGTTGGTCGTTGTACAATTTGTCTTTTGTAGACTTATTGAACCCTGTTTGTTTCCAGTTACATATGGTTAGCGGAAACATCACAATACCGGTCTCTCATGGAGAAAAACCGGAGAAGTTTGGTGGGGAAAACTTCAAACAGTGGCAGAGCAAAATGCTGTTCTACCTGGCAACTCTGCAGTTGGCTAAGTACCTCAAAGATCCTCTGGGTCATGTGGAGGGTGAATCAGAGGCAGCCAAGGAAGAGTGAGAACAGACTTGGATGTCTGGAGACTTCTTATGCAAGAACTACATTTTGGGTGGTCTTGACAATACCATGTACAATGTGTACGAAGGCATGACTTCTGCGAAGATTCTCTGGGAATCTCTCGAGAAGAAATACAAAACCAAGGATGCCGGACAAAAGAAATTTGTCATGGGTAGGTTCCTGGACTACAAGATGGTAGTTTCAAGAACGGTGATGTCTCAGTTGGGTGAACAACAATAGATCATTCATGAAATACTGGATGAAGGTATGAAACTCTGTGAAACGTTTCCAGTTGCCACCATAATTGAAAAGTTGCCTCCATCATGAAAGGACGTCAGGAGCTATCTGCAACACAAAAAGAAGCAGATGAGCCTTGAAGACCTTGAAGTTCGATTGAGAATCGAACATGACAACATGATGTCCGAGAAGGCCAGCTACAAGACTATGGAGTCTAAGGCCAACATCTTTGAGGATGTAAATGGTAGCAAAATAAGAAAGAACAGTGAAGCTGATTCTTCCCAAGCGAACAAGAAGTTCAATGGGAAGTACTACAACTGTGAAAAGAGCGGTCATATGACAAAGGACTGCAGAAACAAGATATCTCAGGACAATGGCAGGAAAAATGAGGCCTATGTCGCTGAAGATGAGCAGTTAACTGATGAGATTTCAGAAATGAATCTCTCAGCAGTGGTAACTGAAGCCAACTTGGTTGGGAATCCGAGAGAATGATGGGTAGACACTAGGGCTACTCATCATATCTGTGCTGATAGCAAGATGTTTTCCTCATATCAGAAAGGTCGATGGCGGCGATCATCTGACAATGGGAAATTCGTCTACCTCTAGAGTGGTTGGACAAGGCACAGTAGTTCTGAAAATGATATCCGGAACGGAGCTTACATATAAGAATGTTTGCATGTTCCAGATATTCGGAAGAACTCGGTCTCGGGTTTGTATTTGTTTCTGACAAGATTGTATTGACCGAAAATGATATCTATGTAGGGAAAGGATACCTCGCTGAGGGCCTTTTCAATGACTGTCAATTGTGCTATTAATAAAGCTGAAACTTCTGCTTATATTATTGAGTCACAAAATGTATGGCATGAGAGGTTAGGACATGTTAATTATGATACAATGCGTACATTAATTAACATGAACCTTATACCTAAAGTTGAATTGATAGCCAACATGAGTGTGAGGCATGTATTGAAGCAAAAAATACATAGAACATCATAGGACGAAGTTCTGAACCCTTGGAACTTGTACACACTGACGTGTGTGACCCGAATATTGTGCAAATAAAAGGCGGTAAAAAGTACTTTATCACTTTTATCGATGATAGCACAAGATTCTGTTAAGTGTATTTGCTGAGGAACAAAGCTGAAGCTATTGAGAGCTTTATACACTGAGAACGAAGTTGCAAATAAACTTGGCAAGTAAATCAAAAGAATCAGAAGTGATAGTGGTGGTGAATATGTTTCATCATTCGGTGAATATTGTTCTGTGCACGGAATTATTCACGAAACCACTGCTCCTTATTCTCCTCAATGGGATTGCTGAGTGCAAAAACCGAACATTGAAGGAATTGATGAATGCCATGTTAACAAGTTCTGGCTTACCTCAGAACTTGTGGGGGAAAGCCCTGCTTTCCGCGAACTACGTTCTGAACAAGCTTCCTCACAGAAGATTGGACAAGACACCATATGAGTTGTGGAAAGGTTATGTACCTTCCTACAAATATCTAAAAATGTGGGGGTGTCTTGCCAATTGCCAAGGTGATGGTTCCTAAACCTAAGAAGGTGGAATATGACCCAAAACTGTTGACTGTATATTCATCAGATATACTTGCAACAGCAATGCATATCGATTCTTGGCACACAAGTATGAGATTCCTGACATCAATCCAAAGGTGATGATTGAGTCAAGGAATGCAATATTTTTGAAGAGACATTTCCTTGTAAGGAAAGACAAAGAAGATAGTCTCTCAAAAAGAGCTGTTGATACTGTCAATGATAGTGATCAGGTTGACCAAGAGTTAGATCCGATTTTCTGACATATTTGTTGGAAAATGAGCCTCGAAGCTATAAAGAAGCAATGTCTTCTTGAGAGGCACCTCTGTGGAAAGAGGCGCTTATCAGTGAGATTGATTCAATCCTACAGAACCATACTTGGGAGTTGGTTGATCTTCCTCCAGGTTGTAAGCCACTGGGCTACAAATGGAAAGATGAAAATGGATGGATCAATAGATAAGTACAAGGCGAGGTTTGTCATAAAAGATTATAGACAGAAAGAATGTCTTGTTTACTTTGACATCTATCCACCAGTGATTCGTATCACATTAGTAGAATGTTTATAGCTATAACAGCTATATTTGGTCTTGAAATACATCAAAAGGATGTAAAGACGTTATTCTTGAATGGTGAATTGGATGAAGAGACTTACATGGAACAACCAGAACGGTTTAATGTTCCTGGATAAGAACAGAAGGTGTGCAAACTTGTAAAATCCTTGTACGGATTAAAACAAGCACCTAGACAATGACATGAGAACATTGACAAAGAGATGTTGTCAAGTGGATTTAAAACCGATGAGTGTGATAAGTGTATCAACTCAAGAATGACATGTCGTTGTATGTCTCTATGTAGACGATATGCTGATAATTGGTAATAATCATGAGTTGATTCAGTCTACCAAGAAAGTGTTATCCAGTAATTTGATATGAAAGATTTGGGAGTAGCTAACCTAACTCTTCCTATATCGAAGAATATTGGTTTAAGCATATCGCAATTAGAGTATTCGAGAGTCATCAGAAGTCTGATGTATCTCACGAATTGCACACGACCTGATATCGCTCAAGCTGTGAATCGGCTTAGCAGATATACGAGCAATCCAGGACACAACCACTGGAAAGCCATAGTAAGTGTTTTGAGGTATAAGAAACTTCAAAATATGGGCTACATTACAAGAGATATCATGTTGTTCTAGAGGGATACAATGATACTGGATATCTGATATAGTGGATTCCAAATCTACGGTTGGATTTGTTTTCACACTTGGTAATTCAGCCGTGTCATGGAAATCCTCGAGGCAAACATGTGTTGCCCGGTCTACTATGGAATCTAAGTTCATAGCATTAGACAAAACAACGGAAGAAGCAGAATGGCTTAGAAACTTCCTGGAGGATATTCCTAGTTTGGCCAAACCGGTGCCAACGATTAGCATACATTGTGAAAGCCAATCGGCTATTGGGAGAGCCCAAAATACAATGTATAATGGTAAGTCTCGACACATACGTCGGAGACATAATACCATAGGTCAACTGCTCTCAAGTAGCATACTATCGATCGATTATGTTGAGTCGAAGGAAAACCTAGCGGATCCACTAACTAAAGGTTTTCCTCGAGAGCAAGTTGAGAAGTCATCGAGGGGAATGGGCTTGGAGCCTATAATATAAGAATTGTCACTGTGGAAACCCAACCTAGCTGACTGGAGATCCCAAGATCTAGGTTCAAAAGGGACAACAGAAACTTTGTGCAATTCAAAACAAGCACTGAAGAGTTTTGTACTCTTTCCCATTCCGATAATGACGCTGAGTGCTGTCTGTCATTGGTTAGGATAAGCTAAGGCTTTTAATGATCACTATATTAGGAGATGAGTCCTAATGGGGGTAAAGACAGATTACCTCTTCATAGTAGATCACCTATTTCAAGTAAGAAGTGAGGTCGCTTCCATGGGAACTTTTAAAGGCGGGTTACCCTAAAGTGCTTGATGAATCCAGGACCGTTGTTCAGGGCCGAAATGAACACAACCGTAGAACGGGAAATGGTCGAAGTAAAGCTGTGTGTTGGCAATTGTCTTGGTTTACACCAACGGCAGAACAGTTCAAGACTATGGGTCACTGGTTTGCCAAGTAAATCCGATTGTCATTCACTAGGAAAGGTTCAAGGTGAAAGCTACCTATTTCGATGCAGCTTTAGTTCATGGAAACTCTCTCAAGTGTCTGTATGGATATTTGAAGAATTGTGGGGGATTGTTGAAAATTCTTCAAATATCATTGGAGGATAGATATGTCTTTTGAATGAGAGGGTGCATTAGCGAGGTACAAATAAACCAAAGGGTGCCCTTAAGGCACCCTTCCATGCCTTTATAAGGATGCCTCCATGTTCACTCTCATTAATCGAAAAACAATCTAAATTTGTGAGTTTGATTTTACTGTTTTGAGTCTGAGAGAGTTCCTCCATTTTCCAGTTCGAGATCTTGTTAAGGAGTGCCCCTTGAACAAGATGAATCCGGGTTATCCTGGGAGAACATTAGCCACAAAACCCGTAGAGCACCGAGACGGGGCTGATAAGTTCTTAAGGACAGAGAATCATCTCGACTCGGACAATTTTAATCAGGTTTTTTCTGGTTCTTAAAGTTTTATGATTTACATGATTGTGATCTGGTTTTGATTGAGTGATGCATGCCAAATTAGATTTACAACACATATTCTTCTAACAAATGTAAAATAAATGAATACGAGAAATTGAGCATACCTTTTGGACAGCGACAGTGTTGCGGTTGCAAGGAGGTTTAGAGAGGGTTTTGTGTGAGAGTGATGATAAAGGTATAGAAGATGCACTTACCCCCAATAAACCTAAATTCGATAATGAGATTTACTTATAATGTTTTAGTTCACATGATGAATTCATATTCATTCCTAGTTACAAATGTGATCATGATTTATTTTTAAATTTTTTTATTATTTATGTTAATTTACTTTATTGTTAATTATGAAGTGCTGAAATTTTGTTATTTTAAAGATTATGGACGTGATTTACATGTTATTATTTTATTTTTGGTTTTAATTAATTAGGGTTATCATATTAGGGTAGAATTTGAGTTATTCACCTTATAAAAAGGGATAAACATTGTTAAAATTCAGAGTTTCAAATTAATAAAAATGAAGTTTTGCATGTGCAAACTTGTAAGAGTGCATATTTCTCTTAATTCTTGAAAAATTTTAACTTATCAAAAGCTTTACTGATCTTATTATGCGAGCAATCGAATTTCTTTAGATTATGTTTCTCAAGGTTTTCGATTTTCAATCGAACCTATTCTTGACTTTCTTGAGCATGCATTCAATATTTTGTGAGTTCTTTGGACTCCATTACCACTAGGTTTTCATCACAAGCATTATAAAAAATTACAACATTATACCCTAATCTATTATTTTTAAAAACATGTTTATTTGGTTTTTTTTTTAAAAAAAATAATAAATTGGATGGTTTTAAAATATTTTGGATTAAGAATCGGCCGAGCCGGTTCATTGGTATTACCGATTTTAATCGATTTTTTAATTTAACTCACGGTCGATTCCAAATTCGACCAGTTCAGTCGACCGATCTTGTCTGATTTTAAAAAAAAATTGATATAATTGACTATATTATAAAAATCGAGAATTTACAAATGGCAAAAAATACGGGATCGGGCTCCGATCGGGCTTAGGTAAAAAAACCTGTGCCCGGCCTAGGCCAAATTTTTATTAATAAAAATATATTTTAATTATATAAATAAATTTTAAACTCTAAATAAATATATTTATAACTACATTTTTAAAGTTTAATATCAAAGAAAAATAAATATATGAAATTCTTTTTTTTTCATTTTTAAATATTAAAAATTCAAAAAAAAATTATTTTTTAAAAAAAATAATAAATTGGATGGTTTTAAAATATTTTGGATTAAGAATCGGCCGAGCCGGTTCATTGGTATTACCGATTTTAATCGATTTTTTAATTTAACTCACGGTCGATTCCAAATTCGACCAGTTCAGTCGACCGATCTTGTCCGATTTTAAAAAAAAAAATTGATATAATTGACTATATTATAAAAATCGAGAATTTACAAATGGCAAAAAATACGGGATCAAGCTTAGGTAAAAAAACCTATGCCCGGCCCAGGCCAAATTTTTATTAATAAAAATATTTTTTAATTATATAAATAAATTTTAAACTCTAAATAAATATATTTATAACTACATTTTTAAAGTTTAATATCAAAAAACAATAAATATATGAAATTCTTTTTTTTTTTCATTTTTAAATATTAAAAATTCAAAAATATAATTATTTTTAAAAAAAATTTATTTTCTAAAAATCCAGCCCGATCTACCTCAAATCTGACCCGATCTGACATCACCCGGATCTGAACCGGAGATGACAATGTCGGGCCCATCCTGTTGCAACAGAGGATGGCATTATCCGGAAGAATTAAGAAACGAGTATAATTTTATATAGTATGATTCACGGGGTTCTAGAATTTGGCAACTTTGATTTAAAATTCGGACTGGCTCGACCACTCCAAAGTCCAACCGATTGACTCGTGGACCAGTCCTCTGACCGGTTCGGGTGACTCCCATTTGTAATGAAGTCCAGCTACGCAAGTCTGGCCTACATGCGGAAGCTACCATGAAGCTTCAGTTTCCAGCTGCCTTACATGATCCAGCCAACTACCATGTAGAAGCTGCCATGCAAACTTTAGGTGGCTTTGAATTTTTTAGAAACAAACATCAAACTTTCGGTGGAGTGAATGGTGGGTTACCGTTCACTTGTTGAAAAATTGTACAAACTTTGTACTATAAATACAGGCCTTCCAGTGAGCTTAATAGCATCCCCAAAGTTTGTGTAAAGAGAGAGTGTAGTGAGGTTTTAATCTTTGTAAAGTTTTAATACATTGTATTTCCATTCTTGAGAGTAATAGAAACGATTTCGGTTTTTCCTCAAACACATTCTAAAGTGATCAGAGAATCACAACAAGTGGTATGAGGAGCTAAGGTTGCACGGAGGGATCCCGAAACTCAGAAATAGAGCTTCGGTTCGGAAAATCGGTTCCGACGAAAGTTGTCAAAAATCGATTTTGAGGGTACCATCAGCTATTTCACGTCAAGACGAGTTCGGTGGTATTTTCGGGCGATCAAACGGACGTCGGATGAGGCCGCACGAGGCAAAACGCGCCGGAGCGTGAATCCCAGATGCAGCACGCGCCACACGCGCTGAACCGAGGTTGCAGACGACCATGTCAGCTGTCACGTCATCGCCACGCAATCTGCCACGTCAACCATCCTGCCAAGTCAGCACTGCCACGTCAGCTACAACGACAGCCATCCACGTCAACATTGTCACGTCAGCATCCTGGTAAATTTCATTTAGCCCCCTGAAGTCTTTGAAATTTACAGTTCTACCTCAGTCGTTTTAGGAATTTATAAATCAGCCCATGTGTTGGATTTAGACCAATGAAATGTCTATTCCACTATTTTCTACCGTTCCTGACGCAACGGTGACCTCCGATTTTGAAATTAAGCCCCGATTTTAACCTATTTTCATTTTAAACACTAAAACTTAAAATAGAAATGGGAGATTCTCCTTCTAGTGCAATGATCAAGCTGACAGCAACTAATTACTCCTATTGGAGACCTCAAATGATAGATTATTTACACTGTAAGATTTGTTTGATGTTATCGAGGTGAATGGAGTGAGACCAGAGTCTATTAAGAGTATGACTTTAACAAACTCAATAACAGAACTCTGGGTCAGATTAGACAGTGGATCGGTCACAGTGTCTTCCACCACATAGCACAGGATACAGATGCTTCGAAATATGGATAAAATTGGAAGATATTTTCCAGGCCAAAACATCTCGGAATAAAGCCTTAATCATAAGGCGTTTGGTGAACCTGAAGCTACGGAGTGGAACTTCCATTGCAGAACACACCAATGAGTTTCAAAGCCTGGTGAACCAATTGTCTGCAGTAGACATGCAACTGACAGACGAAGTTCAAGCCCTCTTACTACTCAGTTCTCTTCCTGATAGCTGGGAGACACTGGTGGTTAATCTCAGCAACTCAACTTCAGGAGGCAAACTTACCATGCCCATGGTAAAAAATGTCTTGTCAAATGAGGAGGCAAAAAAAAAAGACGTGGGCTCAGATCAAATAGAAGCCGTTGTCTCAGAGCATCAAGGAAGACAATCGGAGAAAATCAAGGCAAAGGGAAAGGCAGAGGCAACAAAAGAAGAAAATTTTAGGACGGGAGAAAAACATACAAGTGTTTCCACTGTGGCATAAAAGGCCACTTAAAGAATAATTGCAGGAAACTGCAATGAGAGCAGGGAGAATGAAATAACCTAGCCGAAGAAAAATGATGCGGAGACACTAATAGTTACAGGAGATGTAGCTATATGCTCCGGCCAGGAAGTAGCATGCCTTCACACCGCAACTCAAGATGTCTAGTGGGTGGTAGTGTTAGGGTTGGTGCTCTGAGTGCCAATCTGGATCGTATTTATGTCCGATTCATAAATACGAGCGGTTCAATTTTCCATAATATTACTAATTTTACTGGTAGCACCCTTGTCTTTTATACGCTTATTCGATCTAATTGCGATTAGATTTCTGATTACGATTTCGTCGAAACTGAATCTGGTTCAGTGATACGTGTATATTAGACAAAGATCCTAGGATTTATAGTATAGTGCGCAGTTACAACATAGTTTGAAATTGACATTGGGAAGCGCATTATTAGTTGTATATCCTTAAATAAAGTTCCTGGTCAAGATTTACTAACACTGGTCGGTTAGTAAAATCCGCTGAGACCAGTACATGTTGTATATCGTGACTTGGTCCGATGGTTTATCCCAGTGAACCATGAATCTCGGGAGACTCGTATAGACATGTAGGTGTTTATTTGATAAGATATTGAACGACTCACTAAAGGTTTCATAATAGATGGTACACCAACATCAATAGGAACCTTCTCAAGTTGAGCGAGCATAGTGGTCCTTTGACTTGAGATACCACTGTGGATATATGAGCTATCCTCCACACTTTGATGGCAGTCTTGTCAACGATCTAGTCATGATCAGACCTCCGCCTGTTCATTAGGTGTGGACTGATGTTCACGATATCCTGTGTGTATCAAGACAGGATCTATCAGTCCTGTGTACAGGGAATAGGCTAGAATTATTTTAGAGTTGTTCATATATGGTGGGACTCTTTTGGTGTTGAGATTAATTGATTTAATCTTGAAATTGTTGGATTTAAGCATGATTTTTAGGCCAATTTCGTTTTCTGTTCAGAACTGGAAAAGTTTCTATTTTGGGGATGAAATTGTTGTCTTTTGAATGTTTTGGATGTGTTTTTAAAGTTGGCACAATTGCCAAAAAGTGTTTCCGACTTGAAATAAGCAAAAACGGCCAAAAACGACGTTACCAGGTGGATTTTGAGCCAACCGGGTGATGACTATCCAAACAGTGTTCTGTCACTGTTCGGGCAGCCCATGAACTGCCCCGACACTATTTGAGCTGACCTGGATAATTTTCATAAGTGTCGGGTAGTCGGTTCGGTTCAAAACACGTTTTAGGCAATTTTACGGAAAAAACGGTTTTCATAAAAGTTTCACGAGTTTTCAAATTGTTTATGTCAATATTTGATATTGAATAAATAGGTTTAGGTGAAATATGAATAAATTATTCATATTAGATATTGAATAATTTATTTGGTATTTTGAAAAAGTTTTAAAATATGATTTTGCCCGAACCCGCGCTTCCGCTGCGCTTATCGCCCAAAACGCTAACAAAAATGGTATCAAAGCGGGTCTGATGCTTCATCCATTACATTATTCATGCTTGATATTAGATATATAATCCAATTTTGATGTTCGCACATGCTTGGAATCTATATATGTTTCTTTACTTTTCAGTTCTTCGCTAACGAAAATGTAACGAAATTTAATTGTTAAATTAAGTTATATTTTCTATAGGTAGAATTGAATTATTTAGAAAATGATTTAGATTAAAATTCTACATTTGATCTAGATTATAGCTTCCAGAGAAAAATCCCCGCTTTTAAATATGGCTATAAAGTAACGTGTATTGGATACATGTTTCTTCGTCCGTCTTGTCGGTACGGTTTATGGGTATTTTTCTATAATTGCATCTGTGATTGTGCCAAAGTTATCCATACCAGTTGTATATTGATACTGGACAAATTTAAGTGAAAGTGGAAATCCTGAACGTGCCAAAGCTGTCCGGACTACATCGGTAGCTTGAGTATGTCATTAACAAGTGTAGCCTTGATACGCCTCCATGTGAACGTGCCAAAGTTGTCACAACGAGAAACGGTCGGGACCAAAATCAGGAGTCATTGGTGAGTGATTGACAAAGAATTGTCTACCTAATGAATATACATATGCGAGATTGTGTCAAAGCTGTGAGTCGAAATATATTCATGGGATCCTTCTCTCACTATGGAATTCGATTTAATTATTGAATTATCATTGTCCATTTGGGATTACGGTATTATGTAAAGTAGTGGGAGACACTGCTGATTTTAAAATCCATAACTCAAGCAGTGTGTAATATTTTGAAAAATTCTACTTTATTTTTCCTTTCATTCTATATTTTTTATAGATTCATACTTCTAATCCACTGCATGTATATTACTTGAAGGTTTTTTGAATTTACTTATGGTTGCGTAGTTCTAGAATAGTTTCTAGAAAGACAATAGACTTATATATTGTTAGATTAGTTAAAACCATCGGGAACTGTTGTTCCGATTTCCTTGGAAATCAAGATGGTTTGTGACTTAGTTTCTAAGTCACGATTAGGGAATCTAAGTGGATATCCGGTTTAGTATATTATTCTAGTTAGATTTGTTTCTTATGCAGTAAGAATTGACTTGAATAGTTCATGTCTCGAGATTCTTGACTGGCATTAAGAAAACCCATTTAGTATTTGTTTGTCTTATAATGACGTTTCTTGGCTTAGTGACTTTTAGAAGTCACGTGTCTGACACAATTTGCTAATCGATTATTTGCAAATGTTGTGAATAATTGAACGCAAATTATAATGCTTAAGAAATGAGATATGTATAGTTGTGTATAGAGAATATCGATTCTCACAATACGACAACTGTAGATATTGAATACTGGATCTCCCATCTAGTTATTTAAAATGATGTTTAATAACTGTTTTGATATTTGATATCAAAACTTGTGACTATTAGATAGTTACTTGTTCTGTATAAATATTTATTACATATTTTAATATGACTAGTAGTGTCATTGATGAAAGATAAACATTAAGAAAAATATTCGGTAATAAATGACTTAGAATTGTGCTTTATGAGGTTTTATCATAAAAGCATTAGATGTTCATTCTGTATGGTAGATGATGGTCTGATATGAGTTCACACCACATATCCTTAACCATTTAATGAATATTGTATTCAGGTTGTGATTAAATCTCATTTAACCAATGATCGTCATTGGACCACATATTTATTAGACTAATACATTGGATGTATGTAGTTTAATGAATTGGAAATTGCCTTAGATAGTTTTCTTTACTTTGTAAATTAGTTAATGAATTATCATGACTTAGTTACGTTTTTTCTAAGAGAGAACATGTTGAACGTCTTGAATTGTTCAAGAACTGTCAATATGTTTCTAATGAAACTCAGATATAATATTTTGAATAGTTCAAAGATATTCAATCTGTAGTATTGAAAATTGTATCTTTAGAAATTCACTGCGCATCTTTGAATTGTTCGAAGATGTTTGATATGATCAAACGCATGAATTTACAGGTAATCGGTTCTAAAGTTATTTAATGAATATGATTCTTACTCAATATTAAACTTCCATGATTCCATTGTGATGGAATTGGTCAGTGGAAGTAATATTGAATGTTACTGAAATGGTTTTCAATATTCTTGGGGTTATGCTCCATTAACACTAATTCATCTCTTTAATTAAGGTGTCATTCGCTCCTACAGTTACATATATGATATGTATAGGTAGAAAATTCGAATCTTGAAAAGTTTGAGATTTGAAACTTTCTTTTGTATAATTGTTATATAATTGAAAGTACTTGTGCCTCAGAGGTACAAGTGAAAGGTTTATCATTTATTCTATTTAATGGAATATTATATTATATTTGATAGAATATTTTTTCTACGATCCCGAGTAATAAAATTGTTTTATTACTTGGTGTGTTAACATTGGATGTTGACGATTGCAGAAAAGATTTGACTTACTGAAGTCAAATGTGAGAATGATAAACTGTAGTGGAACTATATAATTAATAAGATGAAAAGACTCTTAGACATCTTCCGTATAAGTTTAATAGGATGTCAGAATCATTTACAAAGTATTTGATACTTAATAATTATGTTGTTTTTTTATCGAAGAAAATTTTCCTTTAACTTATTGTGGGAGCGATATTTGATATCGATTCCGGAATGTAGCATTGAACCATAGATCTAAGATTGTTCATGACTTACTACGATCAAGTTTTGAACTTGATTAGGCTTTCGTTATGAATAGTTCATAAATTGTGCAAAATTGTTTGCGCAGCAAAAGTATAGTGAGCTTGACAAAGGTTTGACATTTACAGTATGACAGTGAGAAAGGTTATCCTCGGTAGTCTATTGTAAATTCTAATAAATCTCTAGTCGCACTAATTGAACAATTAAGGTTTGTTGGTTAATGTCGATATTAAATTGTGTATTTTGGCTAAAGAATGCAAAGTGGCGTTCTTGAGTAATTTCTTCGAATGAGAGATCTGTTATGATTTCTTTGTTTGAAGAATTTCATTCTAGAATGGCCATAGAGTTTGTATTCTGCTAAGATCATAGTTTGATATACTAGCTTATGGAGCCTATTGTAGACTCAGATAAGCTTTTCAGAAATCCGTGTTTTTACTGATTTTGATATTAGTCATATTGTCTGGTTTTATCGAAGTATAGAGAATACGTATTTGTCAGTAGGGTCAGTGGGAGCGTACAAATTCTTTCTAGTATTATATATCCTTAAATCTTATTTTCTCCGTGAAACCAGTGGCAATAGTCTATGTTATATTTGATATAAAGTTTTATATATGATATAAAACTAAGAGACTTGTGAGATACTCTCATTAATCGTACATTAGATATGATCTAATAAAGAACACAACAAAGCTATCTGTATGACAGTTAGTGTAACTGTTTGACAGTTAAAATATCTTTTATGTATATAGTATTCATCTTTCGTAAATGATGATACCTTTGTCGAAAGATAGATTGATTGGAATGTCTAGTCAATCTTATGCATCATAAGATGATGGCGTGATGAATATTGTATTATGTGCGATTATAGATATCAATTTAATCGTAATTGTTACGAGTTATTTTGATATATTATAGACCATATTATGGATCTTGAAACATGTTCTTTATGATCTTTGAGATATTAAGAACGAGTTTATTAATCATGGAGAATTTAGTCAGCAACCATAAGGTCAGATTAGTTTTGATCCTAATTATGACATTAGATGATTTATGTCATATAAAGTCAGAAAAGATGCAGTGGGAGTAGGGATGGCAAGCAATTTTACCCACAAACCCGCAAAAACCCGCCCGTAATGGGTAGGATTTGGTAAATATATTAGTCGGTGCGGTGCGGGTTTGGTAATTTAAAGCAAAACCCGCTGCGGGTGCGGTGCGGGTTTGGTATTTAAGAAAAAAATGCGGGTATCCGCTGCGGGTATCCACTTACCCGCAATATTATTTTTTATTAATTAATATTTTTATGACAATATAAAAAAACCTTCATACAAAAATAACTAACAAAACCTAAACCTAAAACATTAATCCACAGTTCCACACTCCCACTCAGCCGCAACCCGCAACCTGCCCAACTGGAGATTTTTTGCATGACTATTATTTTTTTTAATCACACTTGTTAATAAAATTATAATACAAAAATTTTGATTAAGTTCACATTATCAGAAACGGGAGAGAAGCAAAATAAGCTAGTGTTTGCTGCAACTTCAGTAGCTTTCCTGCTTCTTCATTACACTTACAACACTTGAGTCTTGTAAGCATCACTTTCATTACACTTAGCATAAAATATGACCAAATGTTGGTGATTACTTTTTAGCTTATTGTCGATTGAGTTGGAAAACTTAGATCATTATAATTATGAAAGGAAGAACTCGTTTTAATTATGTTTATATGAAAAAATAAACATATGGTACCGAGTCTTTCATACATTATTATCTATGTACTGTATATACATACATTGCATGTTGTATATGTCAAATGAAAAATAAATGTGAAAACTACAGCTAGCAATTAAAAATAAATTATTTAATTAAAAAATATATTATTAAGAACACAAAATAATTCAATATTTTCAAAACCCGCAAAAAATCTGTTGGGTACCATTGCGGGTTTGGTAATTTATTTTTATATGCGGTGCGGGTTTGGTAATGAAAATTAAAACCCGCAACGGGTATGGTGCGGGTTTGGTAATTCATTTACATATGCGGGTGCGGGTTTGGTAATGGCAAACCCGCACCATACCCTACCCACTGCCATCCCTAAGTGGGAGTGTCACATATGATTCTACTAAACAAGTGGAATCAGTTACAACTTATGAAGTTGCAAAGTGATGTGGAATACGAATTCTGGAAAATATGAATGATGTTAGCTAAGGAAAACGGTTGAGTTTGTTGGACAGACTCATTTTGTTAAAGCAGGCTTACTTGTTATTGCCTACCTCTTGAGTGCTGGTGAGCTCTTGAGGGCCATGAGTATGCGATACACATTGAAATGTGTATATGATATCATGGATTGACACTAGAGCAAGTGAGAGAAATTGTTAGGGTTGATACTCTGAGTGTCAATCCGGATTGTATTTATGTCCGATTCATAAATACGAGTGGTTCAATTTTCCATAATATTACTAATTTTACTGGTAGCACCCTTGTCTTTTATACACTTATTCAATCTAATTGCGATTAGATTTCTGATTACGATTAGATCGAAACTGAATCTGGTTCAGTGATACGTGTATATTAGACAAAGACCTTAGGATTTACAATATAGTGCGCAGTTACAACGTAGTTCGTAATTGACATTGGGAAGTGCACTATTAGTTGTATATCCTTAAATAAAGTTCCTGGTCAAGATTTACTAACACGGGTTGGTTAGTAAAATCCGCTGAGACCAGTACATGTCGTATATCGTGACTTTGTCCGATGGTTTATCCCAGTGAACCATAAGTCTCGGGAGACTCGTATAGACATGTAGGTGTTATTTGATAAGACATTGAACGACTCACTGAATGTTTCCTAATAGATGGTACACCAATGTCAATAGGAACCTTCTCGAGTTGAGCTAGCATAGTGGTCCTTTGACTTGAGATATCACTTTGGATATATAAGCTATCTTCCACACTTTTATGGCAGTCACGTCAACGATCTAGTCATGGTCAGACCTCCGCTTGTTCATTGAGTGTGGACTGATGCTCATGATATCTTGTGCGTATCAAGACAGGATCTGTCAGTCTGATGTACAGGGCATATGCATCCTCACGTATTTACAATCTAGTAAATCCATGGCCGTGGTATAACGTCGGAAACCAGTTCCGAGTGTTATTTAGAGATTGTAAATTAAAATTCGATTGTATTATACCGAACAGATTTGACGTTCTGATCTATATCACAGGTATAATACATATATGTAGGGGTTTTTAGGGGGTGAATCCGGTAACGCAGCGGAAGCGGTGAAAATCCGATTTTCAGATTTCCAAAATTTTTCTCGGATTAATTAAATAAACATATTTATTTAATATTCCAATAATCAAATTATGAAAATAAATTCAATAAAACAATTTTAAGTGAATTTACCGAAATGCCCTTGCTTTGGTATATTGTCCGTTTTAGTCCGAAATTGATCCAATCAATTTTGAATGATTCTAAATCATTTCTAAGATGAACTTATGATGTTCAAAACATCAAAACACCAAAGGAACCAAAATCCCCATTTTTCCATGCCAAAGCCGAATGCACCATTTGGTGCCCAATTTAGCCATTTGGTCATTTCATGTCTCAAAACTCATCCAAATGAAATCCAATCAACATGAAACTTTACATGCATCATATAAACACATAAATACACAACATATATGAAAAGCCCCAAATTTTGAATTAGTTAAGAACCCTAATTTTTCAATTTCCACAAATTGGACAAATTAGACCAAATACATTAAATCAATTACTTCAATCATCATTCTTCCATCCAATCAAAGTCTCAACACAATGAAACAACTCAAGAACAAATCTAGGTCATTTAAGAGTGAGTCAACAACTCTAGATTAGCAACATGGTTTCTAAAACCTTGAAAGAAAGTTTATCACTACAATAGTCATTCACTTCCTTCATCATACATGCTTTACACCTTCACCAAAACTTCCATCAACAAAAACCACAAAGAACAAAGAAAGAAATAACCTAAGGATATCATATATTGAAGCCTAGATCCTAAGGAACAATTTCCTTACTAATAGTAAGTTGGAAAAAACTTACTAAAATCAAGCTTTCCTTTGATCTTTCTTTCTTTCTCAAGCTTCCTTTAAGTTTCTTCAATGGAGATTTATTTTTGTGAAATGTGTATTAAGTTAAGTGTATCATGAAATGAAAATCAATTTATACTTGTTCAAAATGGCCTTTGGCCGAAAATGACTAAGGCAAAAACAAGGAAATTAATTTCAATTTCATTTCAAGTCAATTTGGTCAACTTGCCTAAATATCTAAATAACAACTTTATTAGATATTTATTTAAGTCAACAATTGCAACTAACATCATTAAATTTAAATATCCTAATGTAAGATATTTATATTTTAATTAATTTAATCATTTAACAATTAAATAATTAATTAATTAATCAAATACAAATATATTAAATATATGTATAACATTTACATTAAATATTAAAAACATATATTCATTTAGGAAATTAGTCAAAAAACTCATTTTGACTATTAATTAATGTGTATTTAAATTAATCAAGTATTAAATGTAAATACACAATAATTAAGCAAATGACTATCTAGTCTCTTTAGCATGTATCTTGCGTTTAACCATTAAACAACTTTATAAATAATCAATATTATTTATTTATGTTGCTCTAGTGCTCAACGAGTATGTTTCATTATTGAGACTCTATAGGTTCAGGTATATCCGTCACGAAATCTAATTTCGTGTACATAATCTATCCACCCGTAGATTATGACGATCACGGATAATCTCGCTGAACCATACAGGTCGAGGTCATGGCAAATGTATAATTCCTCCGTCACAGGTATCCGGATAAGTCCCAGAGATATAGATGTTAACGTCAAATCTCTATCGGGATTATCCAGTCGACTATTCTATTAGCAATCTCAAAAAGAATGTTTAGAACTAGCTTCTAAACTTTACCACGGGCCCATGGTTTTATCTGATTGCTAATCATATGGACTACATATGCTCTGATACACAGAACTGACGAATCATATCTTGATACACATAGTACACCCGGAGGATCTATCTACACCCAACGAACAGGCGGAGGTCTGATCTTAATAGATCGGTGACGTGACTGCCGTCTAAGTGTAGAAGATGTCTCATGTGCCCACAATGGCATCTCAAGTCTAAGAATCACAAGTGCTACTCAACCCAAGAAGATTCTTATTGACGCTGGTGTACCATCCATTAAGAATCTTCGGTGAGTCGTTCAGTGTTTATCCGCTATAAACACCTACATGTCTATACTAGTCTCCAAGACTAATGGTTCATTGAGAAACCATTGGAATCATATATTCCAGTATACGACATGTACCGGTCTCAACGGGTTTACTATACTGACCAAGTAGTGTAAACCTTGACCAGGAACTGTCTGAGAATGACAACGTCATGATACTTCTCAATGTTCGTTGCGACGCTTTTGCAACTGTATCATGACTAATCATTCTAGGGTCATTACGTCTTTACCATATATATAAATAGATTATATTATAGAAACTGCATATATTATTCATAATAATAATGTTTTACAGAAGTATTTAACAGAAATACAACCGGGAATTGGCGCTCTGAGCACCAACCCCAACAATATAGCCTGTGACTGAGGGATTATACGTATGTTATGATCTCTGCTTGTATAGTTTAACGAGATTATATATGGTCGTCATAATCCATGAGTGGGTGTTTTATGGACACGAAATCGGATTTCGTGATGGATAAACCTAAACTTAGAGAGTCCCACAATATGAAGTGTACTCGTTGAGCACTTGGGCAACACGATATGAATAATACGGATTATTCAGATTGCTAATCATAATACGGATTTAAATGAGTTAAATCCCTGAAGGAGGTAAGACATGTTCCAGAACTTCGACTCAACTTACTCTCGGGGGTAGCCCTTGAAAAACAGAGTTATACTAGCCACTTCAGCAATGGCACTTGGAGAATGATAAAAGGTGTCATGGTCATCGCCCGATGACATATTTGTGGAACCCTATACAAGACTCATGTGAATATTTATGCAGAAAGCTTCAATGTAGCTGAACCGGAGGCTTCTCAGAATCTGTGGCACCAGAGACTCGGTCACATGAGTGAAAGAAGGTTGTCTACCTTGACAAAGAATGATCTAATCTCTATCTCCAAAAATGATGTTCTGGATCCTTGCAATCACTGTCTTTTCGGTAAGCAACACATAGTCTCTTTCAATTTCACTTATACAAGAAAATCAGAGTTACTCAGTCTAGTGTACACTGATGTTTGTGGTCCCTTAGAGGTAAATTCACTAGGCGGTAATAAATATTTTCTGACTTTTATTGACGATGCTTCTCGGAAAGTATGAGTGTATTTTCTGAAATCAAATGATTAGGTCCTGGACTACTTCAAACTGTTTCATGCCATGGTCGAGCATGAAACATGGAAGAAACTGAAGTGCCTTCACACAGAAAATGAAGGCGAATACACTTCCAGAGAGTTCGATGCCTACTGCGGAAGCCACGACATATGATACGAAAGGACTGTTCCACGCACCCCACAACACAATGGTGTCACTGAAATGATGAACCGCACCATTATGGAGAAAGTCAGAAGCATAATCAGCATGGCTAAGCTGCCAAAGCCATTCTGGGGATAAGTTGTCAGTGCCGCCTGCTACCTGATCAATAGATCACCATCTGTACTGTTGAACTTTGAGATTCCGGAGAAAGTATGGTCTGGTAAGAATTCATCATATTCTCACTTTAGAATATTCGGATGTTTAGCCTTTGCACACATATCCAATGAGCTCAGACAGAAGCTCGATGCAATGACTACTCCATGCATCTTCTTAGGTTATGGAGACAATGAATTTGGATACAGGCTATGGGACTCGAAAGAAATGAAGGTCATCAGAAGCAGGGATGTAGTGTTTCTTGAAGACCAAACAATAGAAGACATTGAAAAGCCCAAGATGTCTTCTAAATCCAGTGCCAACAAAGCTGATGCAAATCCAAACATAACCCCAGCACCAACACGAGTGGCCACAGATGATGATGGGGTGCAAGACATGCCAGAAGCAGAACCAGAGGAGGAAAGTGGTGTTGAGCAGGGGGATCTGCAACCTGCTCCATCATATGCTACAGGATCATCCACAGATCTGGATGACAACAGACAGCTAGGAACCAGTGAACCTCCAGTACAAAGATCTGAGCGAGTCCGGATTCCATCATCCAGATACTCTGGATTTGAATACATTCTGCTTACTGATGAAGGGGAGCCAGAAACCTTCAACGAAGTTATATCTCATAAAGACAAATAGAAATAGATGCACGCAATGCAGGATGAAATGGAATCTCTGCAGAAAAACAACACCTATGAGATAGTCAAGCTCTCACATGGAATGAAGGCACTGAAGAACATATGGTGTTCAAGCTCAAGAAAGATGGTAGCGGAAAAGTGGTGAAACTCAAAGCACGGCTAGTAGTCAAATGATTCCTACAGAAAAAAGGAATTGACTTTGATGAGATCTTTTCACCAGTGGTAAAAATGACTTCAATCCGAGCCATCCTAGGATTGGTAGCTAGATTGAACTTGGAGCTTGAACAGACAGATGTCAAAACAGCATTTCTTCATGGTGATCTGAATGAAGAAATCTACATGGAGCAACCAGAAGGATTCAAGGTTTCAGGAAAAGAAAACCTTGTTTGCAAGCTGAAAATGAGCTTGTACGGGCTCAAGCAAGCACCGAGGCAGTGATACAAGAAGTTTGACACATTCATGGTGGGTCAAGGATACAAAAGAACTGTAGCAGATCAGTGTGTATACATCGAGAGGTTTCCAGATGGAAATTTCGTTGCTCTTCTACTGTATGTAGATGATATGTTGATTGTTGGACAAGAAACAGCGAAGATCAGCTAGCTAAAGAATGAACTCTCTAAGTCTTTTGACATGAAAGACTTAGGACCAGCTCAACAGATTTTAGGAATGGAGATTGTTCGTGAGAGACAGAGCAATATGTTATGGCTTTCACATGAGAGGTATATTGAATGGATAATCAGGAGGTTCGATATACAGAAAGCCAAACCAGTCAGCGTTCTGCTAGTGTACCATTTCAAACTGAGCAAGAGTTATTGCCCCTCATCCAAAAAAGAGATCGAGAAGATGTCATCAATACCATATTCTTTAGTTGTTAGAAGTCTTATGTATGCAATGGTATATACCAGGCCAGATATTGCACACGCAGTGGGTGTAGTGAGTCGTTTTCTCTCTAATCCTGGAAAGCAACACTGGGAGGCAGTCAAATGGATTCTCAGGTACCTTAAAGGTACATCGAAGTTTCGTCTGTGCTGCTGGGGAGCTGATCCGTTCTTGGAAGGCTATACAGATTCAGATATGGCAGGAGATCTTGATGGCAGTAAATCTACATCGGATTTCATCTACACTTTTGCAGGGGGAGCTGTGTCATGGCAGTCAAGATTGCAGAGGTGTATTGCATTATCCACTTCAGAAGTTGAGTACATCGCTATAGTTTAGGCAGGAAAGGAAATGTTGTGGTTAAAGCGTTTTCTCCAAGAGTTAGGGATCAAACAGACAGAATACAAGATACATTATGACAGTCAGAGTGCTCTGGACTTGAGCAAAAACTCAATGTATCATTCCCGGACGAAACACATTGATATTCGCTATCACTGGATACGTGAGGGAAGAATCAACAACTGTTGAGACTAATGAAGATCCATATAGATGAGAATCCAGCTAATACGTTAACTAAAGTAGTTACTCGGGACAAGGTAGAGCTGTGTAGAGACATAGTCAAGATAGTTGTCAGATGATGATTGTTTCGGATGCAGCTGAAGATGGAGAATTGTAATGAAGTCCAGCTACTCATGCATGGCCTACATGAGGAAGCAACCATGAAGCTTCAGTTTCCAGCTGCCTTACATGATCCAGCCAACTACCATGTAGAAGCTGTCATGCAAACTTTAGGTGGCTTTGAATTTTGGAGAAACAAACATCAAACATTAGGTGGAGTGAATGGTAGGCTACTGTTCACTTGTTGAAAAATTGTACAAACTTTGCACTATTAATACAGGCCTTCCAGTGAGCTTAATAGCATCCCCAAAGTGTGTGTAAAGAGAGAGTGTAGTGAGGTTTTAATCTTTGTAAAGTTTTAATACATTGTATTTCTATTCTTGAGAGTAATAGAAACGATTTCAGTTTTTCCTCAAACACATTGTAAAGTGATCGAGGAATCACAACACCCTTAATCTGTTTGTCCAAGATCTGGCCTAAGATATGGCGACCCGGCCAATCCACCGTGACCTGGTCGATAGATTAGCCAGGTTTTCACATTTTTTTTAAAAAAATAATAATATTTTTAATTATCAATTTTCACTTTTTTATAATTTTATAAAAAAATAATTAAAAAATAATTAAATTACTAATCTTAGATCAACTGTTATTACTCCAATCAGACCTCTAATTTTCGACTCTTACCAAATCGGATCAATAGATCGGTCCGAGTTTTAAAACATTGCAGAAGAATTCGTGCGACAGATACAGTGAATGGACTACAGACCAATTTGTGGATGACATTAAATTCAAAAAGCATCCGCACATTACACAGTAGCAGTCAATATCGCATCCTGTATGCAGCAATATAAAATAGTAATAGATTGGCAGAGCTCCAATTAATCAAAATTTGTCAAATATACTACAGTATGAGACTCATCATTATGACTTAGACCATGAATTTTAATGCCATATGACACAACGAATTAAAAATAAGAAATATAAGAAACTTGCCTACCTCTATTTTTGAGAGATTTAGACCTGTTTGATGCAAAATTTGTTAAATTTATAAGTTAAATTTATAAATTAATATTTAAATATTATACTAAACATATAATTAATGTTATATTAATATTAATTTATATTTTTTAAATTATAATCTCATGAGATTATTTTTCTGGCTTATTGATAATGGCCCCACCAACACTAATTGGATGACTAGACGGCGCACGCTAGATAAGCAACAGAGGCACGCACCCTACAAGGACAACTCTTAACTCTATTTTATTCTTTATTCAATTTCCATTTATATATAATAAAGATCATAGCCGTTCGTGGTAATGCTAACTTAGTTTGACTGTTAGTTTGTCGTTTTGTTGAAAATTTGACAGCTTTAATTTCTCGGAAGACCGACAAATACAATAGCCCCGCTGCCAAAGCAAGTAGTAGAAATTAGGAATTAAGAATCTAATTAAATCTCATGCTTTTCTAATTTCTAGAGGGCTAATTGCATTCAATTATTCTGGTACACGTCAACAAAAACCTGCCGTGAAAAATTGACCAATGACAGCCATTCATTTCTGGCGAGAGATCTAGTTGATAGCTCAGGATTTATGATCTGAGTTTAGTTCGAATTCAGAAAATATTATTTATACGGAGATTTTACATACTCTATTTAAGTTTGAATCGAATAATTCAATGATAGAGTTTTTAATATTTTTCAACAAAAAAAAAAAAATCTATCAACTTAATTGTATTCTAGAGGATGATTCAACATGATAAAGTTCAGATGATTACAGATTCGTTAATTGCAAGTTTGGCCATGTCATTGTTTTGGATTTTCAACATCAGCTAAACCTGTATGTCCTTCTTCAACACACAGAGGCCAAATAGATGATCATGATATTAATGTGATATGTATATAACCACCATTTTAATTGCCGGTTCTCTTAACATTTTAATAAAAGTTTGTCACCAGAGTTTTAAGAATTCGAATTTTGAAAGTGATAAAAAATTAAAATATATTTATACTTTTCCATCCCTAACCTTTAAGAAAATCACCTGGATCAATTTTCCGTTGTAATTTTTTAAGAATATATCCATTGAGCAAGCATACATATAATTAAAGATCTATCAAACTTTGTTGAAGTTGTGTATCTAAATTGACGATGTATGTATATATAATGAATTTTACAAAGTGTACTAAAAGCTAGAAAATATAATAATGGATCATTTCTTGATTTAATCTTGATCTTGGAAGATTTTGAATTTGATGAAGTTACAATTGATTTCTGATTCTTCTGAGATAATTTATGCTTTCTCTTCTTCCCATTTCCAATACCAAATGAAGAAAGCCTTTTCTTCTCCTTCTCTCTAATAGTCTCGAGCTTGGGCTTCCATTGGCGTAAACCAACAAGCTGCGTGAAATCCTTGTGTAGCTGAGGCGTTGTGCATACTTTACTGAAACTGGTTGCTTCGTTTTCATCTCTTAATTTGCAGTTGCTGCTTCCTTCTTCTTTCATCATCAACTGCGATATAAACTCATCCGAAACGCGTATTTTGGCAGTCCCAGATGGACTTCTCTGTATATCGAAAGGTTGGCAAGAAGCTGCCTTCTTAAGAAACGCGTTTCTTGAGGCAAAAGAGGCGATGGTGACGAAAGAAAGCACTGTCTGGAAACAGTGGTTTGGGAGAACAAAGTAGTTGTGGCCAAGCTGAAGCTTCTCGTTTTCTGAAAGAGCTGGGATTTTCTGTCCTATGTAGAAAGAATCAGAACGGCAAACCAAATGCTTTGGGAACTCCATCATCAACTCCGAGACATGAATTGGTCTGTCATAGATTTTCACCACCCCATCTGATTTTATAAGCTTGATTGTTCTCATTCTCTGAGGTTGATCCTCCTGAAGTTGCAGGCAGGAAATTGGATTTCCAAGAAAATGAAAGCACCATGGATGCATCTGAAGTTTTAAAAGCTTCATTCTAATAGATTTGATTCTCTTTTGACTCGACTTAGGCTAAGAGGGTTTGGAGATTAATATATAAAGGAAGACACATGGACATTATCAAAGGATCCATGGAGATGAAATATATAAAGTAGTTCAGTTTGGGTTTGGTTTTCTAATGGGAAAGCGTGAGACCGAGTAAAACTTTTGCTTTTCTGGCAGACACTGCTTGAAATTATTTGTTTGTTTGTTTTTTTTTTTTTTTTTTTTTTTTTTGGTACTTTGAAACTTTGACACTCTTTATGTTTGACTGAAATGTTTATTCACTATTGACTATTCCTTTATCCAATGCACGCCAATGGAGGCCAAGACCAGTTTTGAATTACATCCCGCCTTTGTCATGGGATGGTCATGGGAAAATGTGGAGATTCTATTTCTAGTTTCTACATGAGCACTATTTTCCCCCCTCCCTGTAAATTTCCCTCTTATACCCCTATGAATTTACATAACTACCCATCTTCTTAAAATTTTTCCCCAAATAAATATTTATATGTATTTTGTTAAATAATTATTTTGTTATTTTATTAATTAAATATATTTATTTTATAAATTAATTTTTTTTGTTAAAATCATATTTTTTTTACTCTTTAAATATATATTTTTTAATTTATTTAATAAATATTACAAATTTCATATTTATTGTTATTTATTTTGTGTTCATTTATTCATTTAATTTTTGTTATTATTTTTTAATTTATTTAACACTACTTATGTATAATAGATAAGTAGTGTTAAATAAATTAATAATGAATAAAAAAATATAATGAATAAAATGAAATAATATATATTTTTTGTAAATTTATATATATATATCTATATATATATATATATATATGATTTGGGTAATGGGTGATTATTTTTAAGGTTATGGAGATTTTTATCATTTTGGGTGGGGGGACAGGGGGTATGGTGTCAGGGGAGGGGAGAGAAGTAAATTTATTTCTACATCTCTCTCTCGGTACCACTAAGTATACATGGCAAAAAAGCCCGAGGCCCGGCCCGCCCGGCGGGCTTTGGCCCGGCCCGAGGTGAAAAAACCCCGGGCCGGGCTTCAAAATGGGGGCCCGACTCGGGCCCGGGCCGGGCTCAACCCAAAAAGCCCGGCCCCGGCCCGGCCCGGGCTTAAAATAATTAATAAAATATTTTAATTATAAAATATATATATTTATATAATAAATTTCTTATATTTATAATTTTTTATAATAAAAAAATCGATCCGGGCTTAAAATAAATAAATAAATATTTTTATTTATATAATATATATATTTATATAATAAATTTTTTATTTTATAATTTTTTATATAAGAAATCGGGCCCGGGCCAAGCCCGGCCCGAGCCCGAGCCCGACCGGGCCGGCCCGATGACAAGCCCGGGCCGGGCTTTTTTCGGGCCCGGGCCAAATTTTTTTTTGCCGGGCTCGGGCCGGGCTTAGCAAGCCCGGCCCGTTGCCATGCATACCACTAAGTGTGCCCACCCTCTAGTTTTACAGATAGATAAACCATAAATAAAGGACTCATTTTGTTTGCTCTCTATGAACTATTTTAAATTACTAAGTTCAGACTTAAATTCTCTTGTGTCCGGTACTCATACACTAAGTCTGAAGGCACACGAGTAATCAAGGGTAAACAAGATAATTTACAAAAATGCGATTTAAATCAAATATTTTTAATAAATGAATAATGCATATTTTATTTCATAACAAATACATCTGTTTACATTGCATGAAATACTAGGGCATATATCCCAACACTTAGAATTGAGTCTTAACTAATCTTGTATGTGAATCATGTAACTTTGAAACCGATCTAAGTCATCATTTAAGGATTGCTAATAGTAGAGTGATTCGGTTACTTGTGAAGCATGTGAAGATTATGGAAAACAATACAAAGGATTCGTCACACTGAATAATATATGTTATGAGAGTTTATATCTCATGCACGACTGATATATTATATAGTGCAAACATACGGTCATGGTAGAGAATGTTGGAAAACCTTTTGAAGTTCCCTAAAAGTTAATTAATTTCATTAATTAATTTGGTACTTCAAACGAAAGGTTTCTTTAATGAATGATAAATGGCATAATAAATGGCATACTTATCTCTTTTATTTTCCCTCTATATATAGATAGCATTGTTTTCATTTTAAGTAAGAGAAAGAAAAATAATACACCAAGCGCTTGGTACTTTTGCTTTGGTTTTCTTTTTTTGTTTTTAGAAGAGTTCAAACACTTTTGTGGTTCGTTGGTAACGGGTTTTGGTGGTGCCCATACTCGTTCGTTTTCTGTTGTATCCTGGGAAACAATCGTCTCGCGTTCTACTGCACCCTCGGTAGGGGACAATTTGTTTTAAGGATATTGTTGACATCAACAAGCCTCGGAATAGAGAAGCAGTGGTTCGGTTCGGTTCCTTCAGTGGTTCTGTGGCTGATTCAGGGTCCGCTCGTGAGGGTCCGCTCATCAGCCTCTACCTCCGCTCATCAGCCTCTACCTCTGCTCGCCAGCCTCTGCCTCTGCTGGTCTGCCTCTGCTTGCCAGCCTCTGCCTCTGCTCTCAGCCTCTACTCTCAGGTCAGCCTCCACTCTCAGGGTCTCCTCTGCTCTCAGCCTCTGCTCTCTGCTCTCAGCCTCTGCCGTCAGGGTCCGCCTCAGGGTCTGCTATGTGGGTCTGATTTCAGGGTATGCCGAGAGGGTCTGATTTCAGGGTCTGCCGAGAGGGTCTGATTTCAGGGTCTGCCGAGAGGGTCTGCTTGGCTGAAAATTAAGCCTAATTCAGATTTCCTTGTAACTACCAATCATTGTATTTGATAATATTTGTATTACAGTCTTAAAACAAATTTGGTCTGTGGATATGGAAATCAGTCCAAACACAGTTGATCCGATTGTGGCAGCCTCTTCGGCTGGCCAAAGTGCTGTGGCAGCCTCTTCGGCTGGCCAACATGCTTCAGCCTCTGGGCTTAATCTGGCAGCCTCTGGGGCTGGCCAAGGTGTTGCGGCCTCTATGGCTAGTCAACCTGTTGGACATGTGAGCCATGTCAATCCTGTTGCTGAAAAACCTGAAAAATTCACTGGTCAGAATTTCAAAAGGTGGCAACAGAAGATGTTCTTTTACTTGACCACGTTGAACCTTGTGAAGTTCCTCAAGGAAGATGCTTCACACCCGCGGAGGGTGAGATTGATATCCAAGTGATCAGTGCGATCGATGCTTGGAAACATTCTGAATTCCTATGTAGGAATTATGTGCTGAATGGGCTAAGTGATTCCTTGTACAGTGTGTACGCCGGAATGAAAACAGCAAAAGGGCTTTGGGAATCTTTAGATCGGAAATATAAAACTGAGGATGCCGTACTAAGAAATTTGTCGTAGGCCGATTCTTAGATTTTAAAATGGTGGATTCCAAAACTGTGATAAGCCAAGTACAAGAACTGCAGATTATTCTAGCAGAAATTCATGCTGAGGGGATGAGTTTAAGTGAAACCTTCCAAGTAGCCTCGATAATTGAGAAACTACCACCTGGTTGGAAAGATTTCAAGAATTATCTAAAGCACAAGCGAAAAGAAATGAGCATTGAAGACTTGGTTCTTAAGCTCAGAATTGAGGAAGATAACCGAGTATCTGACAAGAGAGGAATATCTCATGAGGCCAAGGCAAATGTTGTTGAACATGGCCATAAGAACAAGAACCTCAAGAACAAAGGGTCACAGATGGGCCCTAAAGGAGGAGTTTCCAAGAAATCCAAATTTCAAGGAAGATGCTTCAACTGTGACAAAATGGGTCACAAGTCTTCTGAGTGCAGACTGCCAAAGAAGAAAAAGAAACAAGAGGCTAATGTGCTGGAAAACATGACTCAAGATGTTTCAGACATTAACCTTTCTGCTGTGGTTTCTGAAGTGAATCTGGTGGGTTCTAACCCAAGAGAGTGGTGGATTGATACTGGTGCCACTCGACATGTGTGCTCGGACAAGAGCATGTTTTCTTCATTTGAGCCTGCTGGTAATGGGGAAAAAATATACATGGGAAATTCAGCAACATCTGAGATTGAAGGTCAAGGAAAGGTGATTCTGAAGATGACCTCTGGGAAAGAGTTGACTCTGAACAATGTTCTGTATGTACCAGAAATACGGAAGAATCTTGTGTCTGGATCTTCTGAACAAGCATGGATTCCGGATGGTGTTCGAGTCTGATAAAGTAGTTTTGACTAAAAATGGGATGTATGTGGGAAATGGTATGTAACTGATGGGTTTTTTAAGCTCAATGTAATGGTTGTTAAACCCAAGAATATCAATAAAGCTAGTTCTTCTGCTTATATTGTTGAGTACTCTAATTTATGGCATGATAGATTATGACATGTTAATTTTAATTCATTACGGAAATTAATTAACATGAATCACATTCCCAATTTTAAAATTGATAACCGCCATAAGTGTGATACTTGTGTTGAGGCAAAACTAACTAGATCATCTTTTCATAATTGAAAGAAACTCTGAACCACTTGATCTAATTCATACCGATGTATGTGATTTTAATTCCATACAATCGAGAGGCGGTAATAAATATTTTATTACCTTTATTGATGATTGCACAAGATTTTGCTATGTGTATTTGATGAAAAGCAAGGACGAAGCTATAGAGAAATTTGTTCTCTATAAGAATGAAGTTGAGAATCAACTGAATAAAAGAATTAAGGAGTTAAGAAGTGATCGTGGTGGTGAGTATGTTTTTCCTTTTGAATCACTTTGTGAACAAAATGGAATCATACATCAAACCACTGCTCCTTATTCACCTCAATCCAATGGGATTGCAGAACGAAAGAATCGTACCTTGAAAGAGATGATGAACGCTATGTTAATCAGCTCTGGCTTACCTCAGAATATGTGGGGAGAAGCTGTTTTATCAGCTAATTACCTTTTAAATAAGGTACCACGGAAAGAAGCAGGGAAAACTCCTTATGAAATGTGGAAAGGAAGAGTACCTTCCTATAAATTCCTCCGAGTGTGGGGGTGTCTTGCCAAAGTCGTCATTCCTCCACCTAAGAAGGTGAAGATAGGACCAAAAACTGTTGATTGTGTTTTCATAGGATATGCACATCACAGTAATGCTTATCGATTTCTTGTGCATGAGTCTGATATACCAGATATTCACAAGAATACGATAATGGAGTCGAGGAATGCATCCTTTTTCGAATACGTTTTTCCATGTAAAACAAATTCGAATGTAAATGTGCACAAACGGGCACATGAGACTATCATTGAAGATAGTCAGGACCAAGAACAAATAAATGTTCCAGAGGATCAACAAGTTGTTGAACTTGAACCAAGACGTAGCAAAAGAGCTAGAACGGAAAAATCATTTGGTCCAGATTTTCTGACCTTTTTGCTAGAAAATGATCCTCAAAGCTATAACGAAGCTGTAAGGTCAGCTGATGGTGCTTTTTGGAAAGATGCCATCAATAGTGAAATTGAATCCATCTTACAAAACCACACCTGGGAGTTAGTGGATCTTCCTCCAGGATGTAAACCTTTAGGGTCCAAGTGGATTTTCAAAAAGAAAATGAAGGCAGATGGATCAATTGATAAGTACAAAGCAAGACTTGTAATTAAAGGTTACAGACAACGTGAAGGTCTTGATTACTTTGATACTTATTCTCCCGTAACGAGAATAAATTCCATAAGGATGATAGTAGCGATTGCAGCTTTGCGCAATCTTGAGGTACATCAGATGGATGTGAAAACAGCCTTTCTAAATGGAGATTTAGATGAAGAAATCTACATGGAACAACCTGAAGGCTTTATAGCTCCAGGACAAGAAGAGAAAGTCTGTAAGTTAGTAAAATCCTTGTATGGATTGAAGCAAGCTCCGAAACAATGGCATAAAAAGTTTGACGACACCATGTTGTCAAATGGTTTCACAATCAATGAATGTGATAAATGCATTTATGTCAGAGAGACAGAAGTTGGCTATGTCATTTTATGTCTCTACGTTGATGACATATTGATTGTCGGGAGTAATGTTAAAATGGTGAAATCTACCAAGAATATGCTGAAATCTAAGTTTGACATGAAAGACATGGGTCTCGCAGATGTCATTCTGGGAATAAAGATCTCGAGAAGTCCAGATGGACTTATTCTTGATCAGTCGCACTATGTGGACAAGATTCTTGGTAAATTCAACAATGATGATTCTGCTGTGGCTAGAACTCCTTTAGATGTGCGTCTACACCTATCAAAGAATAGGGGAGAGAGTATATCTCAAGTAGAATACTCTAGAGTGATCGGGAGTTTGATGTACTTATCAAGTTGTACCAGGCCTGATATAGCCTGTACAGTAAACAAGCTCAGCAGATATACGAGTAATCCAGGGGTTGATCACTGGAAAGCAATTGTAAGAGTACTCCAGTACTTACGTTTTACTCGTAATTATGGGTTGCACTATCATAGATATCCAGCTGTAGTCGAAGGATACAGTGATGCTAATTGGATATCTGATATGAAAGACTCAAAGTCTACCAGTGGCTATGTGTTTACACTAGCAGGTGCAGCTATATCATGGAAATCCTCCAAACAGACTGTGATAGCCCGATCTACAATGGAATCAGAATTCATTGCATTAGATAAGTGTGCTGAAGAAGCAGAATGGCTTCGAAATTTTCTAGAGGATATTCCAAGTTGGCCTAAGCCAGTGCCAGCAATTTGCATTCATTGCGATAGTCAATCTGCAATTGGAAGGGCACATAACAACATGTATAATGGTAAGTCTAGACATATTCGTCGTAGACATAATACCGTTAGACAATTACTCTCTACTGGAGTTATTTCGATTGACTATGTAAAGTCAAAGGATAACATTGCGGATCCGCTAACCAAAGGGTTAAACAGAGAGTTAGTTGAGAAATCATCGAGGGGAATGGGACTAAAGCCCGTTAGATAAATGTTTATTACGAAGGAAAACCCAACCTTGTTGACTGGAGATCCCAAGATCTAGGTTCAATGGGACAACCCACTCGTAATTGACATAATTGGTTCACTGTGGGGGTTACCCCCTAGTCCATTCCTATGGTGACATGAAACAGTGATGCTCGTGTGGATAGAGGTTAAGCAAAGGCTTTTAATGATTCTTATGCGTCGGGAATCCGAGCGGAGTATTACGAGATACTCTTAAATAAGAAATCACCTATGTGAGAGAGAAGTGGGGGCCGCTTCAAAGGGAATTGTACATGGCACAATTCTTAGAAACTCTTGCAGAACCAGGTAGATGTTCATGGCCAAAATGAACATAATCATGAGAACTCAGATGTGTTAGGTAAAACATCTGTGTGATATATGTTTTCCATTTACATGAACGGCAGTACAGTTCAATGACATCGCGTCCACTGTTAGCCAGTAAATGAGATATATTTTCACAAGGGAAGGTTCAAAGGCTGAGGCCTACCTATCCTATGCAGGTGTTGAACCGTTGAACTCTTCTAGGTCAAAATAAAATATTTCTAAAATATTTTTTGTTATTTGACGGGTTTCGCCAATTTCATTCATGTGGGGGATTGTTGGAAAACCTTTTGAAGTTCCCTAAAAGTTAATTAATTCCATTAATTAATTTGGTACTTCAAACGAAAGGTTTCATTAATGAATGATAAATGGCATACTTATCTCTTTTATTTTCCCTCTATATATAGAGAGCATTGTTTTCATTTTAAGTAAGAGAAAGAAAAAATACACCAAGCGCTTGGTACTTTTGCTTTGGTTTTCTTTGTTTTTAGAAGAGTTCAAACACTTTTGTGGTTCGTTGGTAACGGGTTTTGGTGGTGCCCATACTCGTTCGTTTTCCGTTGTATCCTGGGAAACAATCGTCTCGCGTTCTACTGCACCCTCGGTAGGGGACAAATTTGTTTTAAGGATATTGTTGACATCAACAAGCCTCAGAATAGAGAAGCAGTGGTTCGGTTCGGTTCCTTCAGTGGTTCTGTGGCTGATTTCAGGGTCCGCTCGTGAGGGTCCGCTCATCAGCCTCTACCTCCGCTCATCAGCCTCTACCTCTGCTCGCCAGCCTCTGCCTCTGCTGGTCTGCCTCTGCTTGTCAGCCTCTGTTCTCAGGGTCTACCTCTGCTCTCAGGGTCCCCCCTGCCTCTGCTCTCAGCCTCTGCCTCCGCTCTCAGCCTCTGCCGTCAGGGTCTGCTCTGTGGGTCTGATTTCAGGGTCTGCCGAGAGGGTCTGATTTTAGGGTCTGCCGAGAGGGTCTGATTTCAAGGTCTGCCAAGAGGGTTTGCTGGACTGAAAATTAAGCCTAATTCGGATTTCCTTGTAACTACCACATTGTATTTGATAATATTTGTATTACAGAGAATTCCAAAAGATTGGTTTTAAGAATTCTAATATTGCAATATTATTAAAATTATGTTCAAAATTTAGACCTTTTACTATTAATATTGACACATTCCTTACCTAGGTAATTTTGCGGAAAGATTTTTACTTTCGTTCACATATTGTTAGGTGTGACTCTTGATATATGGAGAATAACATATACACAATGTACGATTCATTTAGGATAAATTATATGATAATTTAACATGTATATCTCAATTATCAACTTAAGAAAGAATCTAATAATGGGTCACATACTAAAAGTATGTGATTCTATAATTAAATTGTGTAATGAAATGATATAAAAATATTATGATATGTTTGGAAATTATTTCAAGATTTATTGACATGTGATACATAGACATTCAAGTACAAAATAAGTTCCTAGATTCCGCAAACTGGTGTTTTGACAAAAAGACTTACCATTTGGAGAAAGCAACTAGCCGGTTTGCGAAACCGATTTAGCCCAAAATCAGCAAACGATTTTTATTGTTCATTGCCAAACCGGTTTGGAAAAATGACAAGTTATTTTGTATAAAAATGGTTTTAAGGCAAAAACGAAGGCGGTTATGGGATTTTTGTGACAACCTCAATAGTTATTTTTTCAAACCGACGAGGCGATGAGTCAATTTTAGTGCTGGAATGGTTTTATTAATTTGGAATCCAATTTGTTTGACTCCGAAAAAATTTCAAAGGATTGTAGGGATTTGATTTATTATATGTCAATATTACATTCCCAAATTAGCCCCGGACATATATGGAAGAGATTGACTTCCAAAAGAGCTAATCATAGCTATATATAAGCACACTTTATGAGTTATTTTTTAGCACCCATGGAGACTCACGAATTTCCTCCAAAATTCTCTCTAGTTCTCGATTTGGTTAAGAGCTCCAACGTTCCATGTTTGTGTATGAGAAATCTCAACTCTAGGGTTTTATTTATACACTATGTGCTAGAAAATAAAGCTAAGAAAACATAAATTCATAAAACTATTACCTTAAACCCGGCTACCGGTCCGGCTCGGTTCCGATTTTGGCAATTTTTTATTTTTTTTCAAATTTTAATAAATAATTTTTAAAAAATATGAGATAAAAAAAAATTATTTAAAATTATGAATTTATTTAGATTACATTAAATTACAAATAAAATTCTTAACTACATAAAATTAAAAATAAAATTATTAAATTAAAGAGTTTGAAATTAAATTTTTAAAAACTTAAGTTGTCTACGTATCTTCCAAGGGTGAGAGGAATCAAGACTTACGTAGTTCCATTATAATTTTAAAATAGTTCCCCATTGAAATTTACAATTATGTACTTGTTGATCAATCATCATTATCAGTTCATGTTGATCATTCATCTCTCGTTCCGCTTGCACTTGTAGATGCATTGTCGAACAAGTCTTCAAAGTCACCGGGTCCAATCATCCACACATGCTGTTGCTTCTAAAGTGCTTGGATGTAATGAAGACCGTCTCGCTTCCAATATATTACCTCTCAGGCTGAAAGCTTGCTCAACCGCAACGGTGGAAACATGTGTTGCCAACAACTCTTTAGCAATAATTGATAATACATGATATATATTTTGATGTCGGTTCCACCAGTCAAAGATTTGAAAATTTTTTCTTACTAAACTTTAGTAGGAAACTCGAAATTAATATATAAATAATTATCTAATTCCGGGTTATTAGTCGTGTTATCCCTATATTTTTTATTTCATTGTGGTAACCAACGATCACCTACGTTAAGACTTGTTTGTATTACGGGTTCGCTACTACTAGATTATCCTACTGATTGCAAGTTATATCTTCTAACATAATCATTGAATAATTCTATTAAATCAAATTATATTTTATCTATTATTGTTGTAATATCAATTTCATTTATTATTGCTAAATATTCATAGTAAGCTTGTAATGCACTATTCAAACTATGGGTGGCATTTTGGGTCAGGATTCGTTTGTTCGTTTGATTCGATTCGCTTTAAAACGAATACGGGTTTGAAAAAATGGATTCGTTTAATAAATTAATCAATTCGATTCGATTCGTTTATTAAACGAATCGAATACGATTTAAACTCATTGATTCGTTTATGATTCGTTTTATTATTTTCTTTTACTAGTTATTGTTATTTTCAATTAAGATTCGAGAAATTATGACTAATTGCCATAGAAAAATAATAATATTTTTGATATTGGTGAGATATTTTTAATAAATATATTAATTACATATTTTTTATGTATATATTATGAAGAATTAATGTAAATCAATTATGGTAAATTATGATATTAAATAATATCATGACTAAACAAATATTTGTATTCGATTCGTTTAATAAACGAATCGAATACAAATTCATCACATTTCGATTCGATTAATTTAGGATTCGATACAAATTCGATTCGTTGATTCGTTTTGCACCCCTAATTCAAACCTTCTAATTTAAATCTAGGATCAAAACCACGGTAATAAGATAAAGTAATGAAATGTCTCTAAAATAATTCAATCATTTTCATTTCATAACAACAATAGCTTCAAGCAAAATAATATCATTAGGATCAGAACTTTCAACACGCTCAAATAGGGTACCAACAATATTCAAACTTTCAACAAGAAATAAATGTGTTATAGGATAATAAACTCCACTAAAAATATTTGTAGCATCATTAAAAACTTTTAAAATTTCTAAAAAAATGTCACAAACATCTCATTGACTAGGAAAAACTATGATATGTTGAACATGTTGAGAAAAAAACTACATAATGTATCTTTGTATTGGAAGGATTGACATAAAAAAAAAAAGTCGAATTCCAACGTGTTGGAACATCTCGTAAAAATTTTATCGCTTTAATACCATTTAATTTACAAAACTTACAATTAAGTGCATTCTTAATAGGATCAATGAAAGGTGCTAAACTAGTCAGACCATCTTGAACACATAAATTAAAGACATGACATGTGCAACGAACATGAAAAAATTGACCCCCCCAAATTTGGTTGACATATTTTTGTTAAATCTTTAATTGATGCAATATATGCAGATGCATTATCAAAATCAATTGTTAAAATTTTACCTAACAAATCATATTCATCAAAAATTATTTTCATCATTCTATAAATATTTTTTGCAGTATGTTGTTCATCAAAAACTCTAAATGCAATAAGTCATTTTTGCATGTTCCATGATGCATCAATCCAATGACAAGTCACACTCATGTATGAGTGTGTTCGCCAATGGTCACTTCAAATATCAGAACAAATAGAAATACGGCCTTTAATATTTTTAAATGTTTCATTTAAAATAATTTTACCATCTTTGTATAATTTAAAAATATGACGTTTTGTTGTATTTCTAGTCATTCTACAAGCAGCAAGATTTAAAGCATTCTGAACGTAATTAGTAAAAGCAATTTTTTCAACAAAACTTAAAGAAAGATGTGTCATACAAGTTAATTTAGCAAATTCTTCTCTATTTTTAGCGTCAGAATATTTAAATAAATCTAAAGAACTCATACCTCTACTAGATGATGCGTACCTGGCCATTTGAATTTGCGTTGTATCAAACCCGATTTCAATGACATGATGTCTTTCCAAGTGCTTGATCATATTGCCATATCCACCAATAAATTTGTAAGAAATCCCACAATAGTTGCATACTGCTTTTGTACCTTCATTTCAGTGTCGATTAAATGAAAATAAATTTTGAAAATATCGGAGGAACGGGACTTAACTTCTCTTCTCCGTGAACCGATACTAGGGTCGCTCTCTTGGGTTGACACATTTGACATTGTGTTCTCAGGTGAGCTTGCCATTATTTTTTTTGTTAAAGAATTTAAAGAATGAGAGATTGTAGATGAGAGAATTGAGAATGAGAGAATTGTAGAATTGAGAGATTGAGAATTCATGTGTTGAATAAATGAAAAATGATCTCTATTTATAGAGTTTTATAATTTTTTGTCATACTTAAATTGCCCCTAAAACTAGCCGTTATATTAATGTTATTAAAGATAATTTAGTAATTTTTTATTTTTTAATTTTATTTATACATTAAGGCAGGGAGTCGTTGCTCCCTACCTAGCCCAACGACTAGTAGCCCTTGGGTCTCCCAACGGCTTCTTAGCCCTTGGAAGCAACGGTTCCGGTTGAAACCGTTGAACTGCGGGAACCTTTCGGTTCGATTAGGGGTGAAACTTAACCGAACCGAAATTTTTGGGACTATCCATCAAGGAAATGATATTATACAACATAGATTCAATACTTGTGTGGATTACCTCGCATACATATGAATGCCTCTCGAAGATTAGAAGTTCATTGGAGTTCTTTGCTTGGGGAAATCAAGTTTCCACAACTTGATTTGATGGTAAAAATTAAAAAATGTACCTAGTTCTATATTTTTTATTTGTTTATGATGTGCTTTATTTAAATTTCATATAATTAAAGATAAATGAAAAAGATTCTGTGGATTTGAGAATGCGTGAGTATGATATTGAGTGTTTTCCATATTGCTCCTTAATTTCCTATAGTAGCATCATGAGTCTAATTCACTTTAGCATGATTTGTGAGAACATATGAGGCACAAATCAATTGTGTTTTGGTCAATAATAACTAATTCATTTGGAAAATAGATTTCTTCCACTAATTATAAAATGACATGAATAAGGCAAGAGAAGCACGAAAGTAAACCCTAGTACCAAAAGTCCAAGCCTATAATATTTAATTAATAATAAATTGGATGAATTACGGGCAATATTTTTTTGATTTAGGAAATTACCTTATTTAGTTGATGCTATAAGATTTTAGGAATAGATTCATTTCTAATTGATAACAAAGCTTGAACAAGATCAAATTAATAGGATTAAAATTTGGTAATAATTTAAATATGAGATCCTAATACCAAAAGTCCGAAGCCCATAATCATAAATAAGTATCTGTAATATTATGTATTGAATTGTAATGTATGATTACCATTAATGTAAACTACAATAAAAGGACGAGAATTAATAATGATATGATTTGCTTAAGTGAAGTATGTTAAGATGGTCTTCTCGAAAGGACGATAAGAGCTAAGATAAATGAGATTATTATGACTCCCTTATTTTATCTGGATATGCGCCTAGATGGGTTCTTTGTATTTAATATTGTCATTATCAAATCTCACAAAACAGCATAAAAAAAAAGACCTTAAAATAATTAGAATTGTTGACGGTGGATTTTGGTCTCAGGGTAATATAGGAATATCACCTCCGAGGGAATCCTCCTTCAACTGTGAATTTGTTTGGTTATAGGGAACCAAAAGCAAACTTAGCGGAAAACAAGAAAATACGCCAATCAGACAAGGTGATTTAACGTGGTTCGGTGGATTTTGGGATCCGACCTACGTCCACGGACAAGAACAGGGCGATACTTTTTATTACTCAAATGCACCTCTCAGGCCTCTCCTTGGCTCTTTACAAATTGGAACTTTTATGACTCTAATCTTTCACTCTTGTGATGATTTTCAGATGTCTTTTACACATGCTCTCCCCTCCTATTTATAATAACAGAATTTAGACTCCTTCTCCTACAAGGCTTCCTAGTTGAGTCAACCTCCTTTTCTTACAAGGTTTCCTCATTCCAAACTACCTTTACTTCTTTTGTCCTATCAAGATACTGATTTCATCAATTTTCCCGTGATAGTAGGATAATTTTGTCTCATTATCCGAAGAATAGGGTGCTCTTCCTTCCTGAACACGCCTTGCTTATCTGGTCGGTATGTATGAGGTCGGCCATGGCGATCCTTTTATGCTGAGAATGTCCTTGCCGACCTCTAAAATGCTCGGTCAATTGAACCAAAGTGGTCGGTCCCTTCATAATGAGGTCGGTCTCTTCATGATGTGGTCGGCCTTCTTCATGATGTGGTCGGGAGTAAGATTTTACCCTTTTGTCCTTGTCGTGCTGTCTTAAATACTGTAGTGCCTGAAAACACCATCAACATCTGTCCCCTAGTTCTCGGTTCCAACGAGTATGCGAGTTGGTATCGGGAACTATATGAAGAGGGTGTGCTGATTGTCCTCGTTGGTAGTCGTCCCAGAATGCAAAAAAGAATTTTCTTGCCGTTTCAATTATCTTTCCTCGAGACGCACAACCGTCATGTCTTCTTAAATGCCCATCAAATCAACTTTAGGGTTTCTTCTAACTTTTGACATTTGTCAAACATCCGCTGGGTTCCCGCCAAAACCGACGGTGATGTGCATCCCAGTCATGACTATAAGAGAACGAGGGTTTCACTGTTCCATTTTTTCGGCAATTTCTCCTTCTCTTCCGTATTTTTCTTTACGATCCTTTCAACTCCGTGTTCTCGAAACTCGATCGTGGTCTTCATCCTTTTTTCGTTACCGAGCACCTAAGGAACGAGCATCACCGCAGCGTAAAACCTCCTGCTTCCGAGAAGAACAAGTAAGTCTTCTGAGCGACCTTCCTTCTTCTGTGGTGTTGTGATTCTATTTGCTTATTTTGCTTAGGGAGAGACTTTTGGTTTTGTTGGGTCTTGCTTTAGGGCACTTCTTTAGAGACTCTATGTCTAGTTTAGCACGGGCACCGTGGGTAGCTTCTCGTAGACTGATTCTTTCCCCTTCTCTGTTTTTCTGGGTGTCAGGGATGTCTGACAGCAATTCTTCCTCCGAAAGGCCTGCCAAAATCTCAACTCCCCCTGCTGAAGAGCTTTCCTCGGGCTCAGGGGCGCCCAGTGTAGAAGATCTCGATACTACTCCCACCCCTTCTGAGGTTGAAAATGACTCGTATCATCAGAGGGTTCCTCGGAAGGACCCAGAGCCTGGAGAACTTGGGTCGTCGGCTCTGGATATGAACCGTCCTTCTAAGATAACCGAGGATGACCTGGCGCTATTGCGGCAGCGATACAGCATCCCAATAGACATTGCTCTTGAAGTCCCTGGCCCAATGGATCGTGCCAGTCAGCCCGACGAGGGCTCGGTGGCACTCCTTCCTATTTTCTTCGAGTGTGGGCTACGTTTGCCGATGCAACGTTATTTTGCTTGGATGCTTGCTGAGATGGAGATTGCCCCTTGTCAATTAAGCTTAAATAGCTGGAGGATTCTGGCCGGCATATACGTGGTTTGGCATCGGGCAGGTTTGGGTGCTCCTTGCTTGGAAGAAGTGAAGAGGTTGTATCGTTTGAAATCCAACCCAAAGACTCATTATGGTTGGTATTACCTCTCTGCCTACGACAGCTCGTCCAATCTTGTCCAGAAACTTCCTGACTCTAACAAGAATTTCAAGGACTTTTGGTTCTGGGCAACTGGGGATTGGGGTCGGGTCCTGAGATCGTTTGAGGAGGATGTCTCGGTTCCAGACGTCTTCAGGGCTGGAGGTTAGGAGTCTAACACCCCTTCATTCTTTCTTTGTTCCCGTTCTCTAGTTTCTTTTAGGTTTTCTAACTTCTCTGGTTCCTCCCAGCTTGTTGGCGAGATGCTCCCAAGGTTTCTCGTCAGGTTCGGAGGCGGGTACATTGGGCTCGGGGGTATGCTGCTCATTGGAGGAAGTTGGTTAATGATGAGGCCTTTGCTGATTCGGGCCTTATTCGGGCCGCCCCTCCGGAAGCCTCGGGTCGGATTGGTGGAGGTCTGCTGTTTGTTTTGTTTTCCTTGTTTGTTTATTTTGATGTCTCTCTCCCTTTTTCTTCTTCTGTTTATATGCTCTGGTCTTGATTTCTCTTTTTGCTTTTGTTTTTTTTTGTAGGTATGTCGAAGAGGCCAAAGTTTCTTGAAAAGTTGGCCGGTACCGTGAAGAAGGCCGGCCATACTGATGCTGAAACTTCCCAGGCACGGACCGATCCTGCTGAGAACATATCTTCTGGACAAGTCCAAACAAGTGTTCAGTGGCTATCCTCACCTTCTAGCGTGCAATCATCAGGATCTGCTCACCTTGCCAGTCCGCCGAAACCTCTTAGGAAGAGGAGGCGTCAGTTCGGGACCGAGGAGACCGAGTTGGCCCAGGAGGGAGAAGACGAGGGAGCTGCTCCAGTCAAGAGGAAGGACATTCGTAGGGGGAAGAAGTCCTCTGAAAGTTCTTCCAGGAAACGGAAGGGCCCTGTGGTCCTCGGGGTGGATGACTTGGGAGAAAGCATCCGGGAGGCTACCTCTCACCTAGTGCCGGCTTTTAATGAATTGGCCGAGGTGATTCCCCCGGGGGAGGTCTCGAGGTACGAGGATGTATCTCCCGAGGGTGTTGTGGCTGAGATGAGTTCTCAGATGGCGAAGGTATTTTTACTCCCCTTCTCGGTTTTTTGGATCTTGGTTCTCTCTTTTCTGGTATTTGACTCCTTCCTCCTTTTTTGTGTGCAGGCCAACTACCTTATGGCCAAGAACAAGGGTCTACTTCTGACTCTGCTGTCCGAGGGCGGTCAGGCCCAGCGGCTTCAAAATCGCCTTTCCGAAGTGGAGGCAAAGCTGGCTGACCGGGAGGAGGTGATTAAGAATCACGAGGCGGCCGCTGTTGAGAATTTCAAAACGAACAAGGCTCTCAAAGCAGCTGCTGTGCTGGAAAGGAAACTTGCTGATAGTACCCGGGAGGACCTGAAGGCTGCCCAATCTGAGATTGGGGTTCTGAGGGGAAAGGTAGCCAGTACTGAGGCCAAGTTGAAGAGTAAAGATGAGGAGGTTGCTCGTACCCGAGACAGTCTGGAGAGGAAGAAAACTGAGCTCGAAGAGAGGGAGATTGATCTCGAGGAGAGAGAGATCGAGCTGGAAAAGAGAGAAACTGATCTTGAGGCCGAGAAGGAGGCCATCCGTCTCGAGGGAGTTGGCGACTGTGCCGAGATGATACCGATGGTGCTGCCGAGCCTGAATATGGACCCTATCTATGCGGCCATCAGTTACTGCAAGGGGGACATTTCCGAGGAAGAGTTTCGAAAGTGGATCCCTCCCCACCTGAGGAGGTGATGGATCCCGCCCCCATCTCGGTCGTTCCGGCTCCCGAGGTTCCTCCGAAAAAGGATCGGGGGTTCCTGTCGTGGACGAGGACTGCCTTGAGATCCCTCCTCCTGATGGCGAAGTCGCAGCTCCTCCTTCTGATGCTGACGTCGCAGCTCCTCCTCTTGATGCCGAGCCGCCCCTTCTACCATTTGAGCCAACTGAGGAAGAAGTTCCTGCCCCTGCGCGGGATGAATGAGAAAGGGTAACCCTGCCGGGGCCCTATGTACACTTTAAACCCTTGTATTCATATATTACAATCTTGTATTCATATACATTTATGTATTTATATCTATTTATTTCCTTCTTCTTTTTCTTCTCCTTTTATGCTCCTTGCCATCCTTGCAATTTTAAGGCCCATCAGGGGTCAGCACGAGTCAGAGGGGTCTGGTTTGACCCTGGGGAGAGTGAGGCATTTGGACCTGGGGGGATGTTATGTCCCCTGATCCGGAGAGTTGACTTGGTGGGGCGTATCTCGACCCCGAGCTGAGCAAAGGACTTGGGTTCTGGGGGAATATTACCTCCCCAGACCAAAGAAGCTGACTCGGTGGGACGTAACCCGACCCCGAGTTGAGTGAAAGACTTGGGTTCTGGGGGAACATTACCTCCCCAGACCAAAGAAGCTGACTCGGTGGGACGTAACCCGACCCCGAGTTGAGTGAAAGACTTGGGTTCTGGGGGAACGTTACCTCCCCAGACCAAAGAAGCTGATTCGGTGGGACGTTGCCCGACCCTGAGCTATTTTAGTCACTTGGTCCCGGGGGAATGTTACGTCCCCAGTCCAGAGGGCAGAGTCGGTGGGACATCGCCCGACCTCGATCTGTAAGAGTCACTTGGCCCTGGGGGAATGTTACGTCCCCAGTCCAAAGACATACTCGGTGGGACATTGCCCGACCCCGAGCTGTTAGAGTCTCTTGGCCCTGGGGGAATGTTACGTCCCCAGTCCAAAGACATACTCGGTGGGACATCGCCCGACCCCGAGCTGTTAGAATCACTTGGCCCTGGGGGAATGTTACGTCCCCAATCCAAAGACAGACTCGGTGGGACATCGCCCGACCCCGAGCCCGAGCTGTTAGAATCACTTGGCCCTGGGGGAATGTTACGTCCCCAGTCCAAAAGACAGACTCGGTGGGACATCGCCCGACCCCGAGCTGTTCAGAATCACTTAGCCCTGGGGGAATGTTACGTCCCCAGTCCAAAAGACAGACTCGGTAGGACATCGCCCGACCCCGAGCTGTTAGAATCACTTGGCCCTGGGGGAATGTTACGTCCCCAGTCCAAAGACAGACTCGGTGGGACATCGCCCGACCCCGAGCTGTTAGAATCACTTGGCCCTGGGGGAATGTTACGTCCCCAGTCCAAAAGACAGACTCGGTGGGACATCGTCCGACCCCGAGCTGTTCAGATTCGCTTGGCCCTGGGGGAATGTTACGTCCCCAGTCCAAAAGACAGACTCGGTGGGACATCGCCCGACCCCGAGCTGTTAGAATCACTTGGCCCTGGGGGAATGTTACATCCCCAGTCCAAAGACAGACTCGGTCGGACATCGCCCGACCCCGAGCTGTTAGAATCACTTGGCCCTGGGGGAATGTTACGTCCCCAGTCCAAAAGACAGACTCGGTGGGACATCGCCCGACCCCGAGCTGTTCAGAATCACTTGGCCCTGGGGGAATGTTACGTCCCCAGTCCAAAAGACAGACTCGGTGGGACATCGCCCGACCCCGAGCTGTTAGAATCACTTGGCCCTGGGGGAATGTTACGTCCCCAGTCCAAAGACAGACTCGGTGGGACATCGCCCGACCCCGAGCTGTTAGAATCACTTGGCCCTGGGGGAATGTTACGTCCCCAGTCCAAAAGACAGACTCGGTGGGACATCGCCCGACCCCGAGCTGTTCAGAATCACTTGGCCCTGGGGGAATGTTACGTCCCCTTTCAGCTGTTGTATTGCTAGCTGAGAATCACTCCTGATCACTACATTGCGGACTCCTACTACCGTACACAGCCTTAGTCCGGCCAGTATCGCCTCGTACTCTGCTTCATTATTTGTAGTTTTGAAGGCGAATTTGAGGGCGAGCAGTATTTCTTCTCCCTTTTTGCTTTTTAGTGCTACTCCTGCTCCGTAGCCGTGCGAGCTTGCGGACCCGTCTACAGACATTTCCCACCTGTCTTCTTCTACGGTTAAGACCTGCGGTTCTGTGAGTTCTGCTATGAAGTCTGCTAAGGCCTGCCCTTTTATTGCTGTTCTTGGGAGGTAGGAGATGTCGTGCTCGCTTATCTCCACTGACCACTTCATTAGCCTCCCTGAGGCCTCTGGTTTCTGCAAGATTTGTCTCAGGGGAAAATCCGTGTATACTTTGATCGGATGAGTTTGAAAGTAGAGTCGTAACTTCCGAGCTGTGGTGACCAGGGATAGGGCGACGAGTTCGTGTATGGGGTATCGAGTTTCTGCGTCCAGCAGGGCTTTACTGACGTAGTAAACTGGTTTCTGGACGTGGTCGGTCTCTTGTACCAGTGCCGAGCTTACTGCGTGTTTTGAGACGGCCAGGTATAGATACAGCGTCTCCCCTGGGAGGGGTTTGGCTAGGAGAGGGGGCTGTGCCAGGTATTGTTTTAGGTGCTGGAAGGCTTCTTCGCACTCGGGTGTCCAGTCAACCCCTTTTTGAGCTTTTTTGATGACTTTGAAGAAATGATGGCACTTGTCGGTTGCTCGTGAGATGAACCGGTTGAGTGCGGCGATTCTTCCTGTAAGGCTTTGCACTTCCTTAACTGTCCGGGGAGACTTTAGGTCTAGCACGGCCTGTATCTTTTGCGGGTTTGCTTCAATGCCTCGTGAACTTACCATGTAGCCCAGGAATTTTCCCGAGGCTACCTCGAATGCACACTTCTCTGGGTTGAGCTTTAAACTGTGTTTCCTCAGGAGTTCGAAAGTTTTCTTCAGGTCGGCTACATGGTCTCTTGGTTCCTTGGACATTGTTATCATGTCGTCGACATATACCAGCATGGTCGCGCCGATGAGTGGTTTGAAGACTTTGTTCACCAGTCTCTGGAAAGTTGCCCCTGCATTCTTCAATCCGAAAGGCATTACTTTATAGCAGTATAGCCCTTGGTCAGTAATAAAGGTGGTTTTCTCCTCATCCGCAGGGTGCATCCTGACTTGATTGTATCCTGAGAAGGCGTCCATGAAGCTTAGCAGCCCTTGGCAGGCTGTTGTATCTACCAGTTGGTCTATATTTGGGAGGGGAAAGCTGTCTTTTGGACATGCCTGTTGAGGTCGGTGAAATCTACGCACATTCTCCACTTTCCGTTAGACTTTTTCACCAGTACCACGTTGGACACCCATTCTGGGTATTTTACTTCCCGGATGAAACCGGCTTTCAGTAATTTTTCCACCTCGGTTGCTATCGCTCCGCACCGCTCCTGGTTGAATATTCTCCTATTCTGTTTTACTGGTTTATGTAATGGGTTCACTGCTAAGCGATGGCTTATGAATTTAGGGTCGATCCCGGGCATGTCATTGTGCCCCCATGCAAAAACGTCGGGGTACTCCTGTAGACATTCCAACAAGTCTTTTCTTAGGGCCTTGTCTAGACTTCCTCCTATTTTTATGTTCTTCTCTGGCCCGAACAGTTTTACTTCTTCCAACTCTTCAGCTGATCCGAGCCGTGCAGTTTTATCGGGCCGAGGAGCAGGGTCTTTCCTTGTATTATCGTCATCCTCGTCTCTCTGTCTCTTCTTGGTGCCTTTTTCTACGCAGAGGGTTTCTCGCGAGAAAGTGGCAAAACAGCTGCGGGCTTTTTTCTGGCTTCCGCATACGATTCCGATTCCTTCCCGTGTGGGGAATTTTAATTTCAAGTAATGACAGGACATTGCGGCCTTGGTTTTCATCATGAAGGGGCGGCCGACAATGACTTGATAACTGCTCATGCAGTCTACCACGGTGAAGTTTATCATGAACGTTCGGGTTTTGGGGGCAGCCCCGATCGTCATTGCTAACTGAATTTTTCCCAGAGGGATGACCGTCGAACCCCCGAATCCGTACAGGGGGGTGCTGTCTTTGGTTAGGGCTGTGCATTCTACCCCTAGGTCTTCCAAAGTCTCTTCGGAAATTATATCTACTGCGCTCCCCGGATCCACCAGGATTCGGTCCACTTCTGTGCCGCCGATCGTTGCTTTGATTATCAGTGCGTCATCGTGGGGGAAACTTACCCCCTGTGCGTCTTCATCGGTGAACATAATGGGTGTTGACCGATTTCCTTGGGGGTTTAGGATTTTTTCTGTTTTCAGCACCTCTGTTCCCCGTGCTCGGCTGTAATTCTTTCTTGACCGGTTAGAGTCCCCGGCCAGCGTTGCTCCTCCTGCGATGACGTTTACCCCTCAATTCCTTGCCCTTTGTCTGGCGGCCATGATTTCATGGTCGATGTAATTGTTCAGGTACCCGTTCCGGGCCAGGTCCTCCATTTGTTCCCGCAGATCCTTGCACTCATCGGTTGTGTGCCCTTTTAGATTGTGATGTAGGCAGTAGGATTTTTTGTTTTTCCTGTCTGGGGGAAACCTCCTGAGGTCGGGTTCTATTAAGAGGCCTTTCTCCCGTATCTCCATGATGATTTCTCCTGGTGACTTGCTCAAAGGGATGTATGCCTCCTCTCGAACCACGTGGTTTACCTGAGTTGTGGGCCTTTTTCCTTGATCCTTCTGTGCCATTGGCTTGAATTCTTTGGGTCTTGGATTGAATTTCCGGAATTCTCTCTCTGGTCGCCGGTGGTCTTCCCTCCTTATCAACCTTTCTCTGGTGGTTGTCCCCCTCCGGGATACTTGTTGACGGCGGATTTTGGTCTCAGGGCAATACGGGAATATCACCTCCGAGGGAATCCTCCTTCAATAGTGAATTTGTTTGGTTATGGGGGACCAAAAGCAAATTTAGCAAAAGACAGATAAATGCACCAATCAACAAGGAGATTTAACATGGTTCGGTGGAATTGGATCCGACCTACGTCCACGGACAAAAATATGATGTCACTTTTATTACTCAAATACGCTTCTCAGCTCTCTTCTTTGTTTTTACAAATCAGAGCTTGATGATTCTGATCACTAATTTTTTATGCCTCTTATGCACACTCTACCCTCCTATTTATAATGGTGAAGAAATCATACTCCTATTTGTACAAGAATTCCCAGTTGGAGATGGTTTTCTTTTTCTATAAGAATTCCTAGTCAAAACTATTCCATTTTCCCATAAGGATTCCTAATCAAAACTACATTTACTTTCTTTATCCTACTAGGACTCTGACTTATCAAATTTTCCCATGAAAGTAGGATAACTAATTATCTTATCCTGTAGGAATATGATGACTCTTCTTCTGGAACACGTCTCTTCATATGGTAGGTCTTGACGTGGTCGGGTCGGCATTAATGCTTAAGAAGGGAATTACCCTTCTACCCCTGTCGTGCTGTTTAAATAACATAGTGCCCAGAAAACACCATCAACATCTATCCCCTAGTTCTCGGTAACAACGAGTTTGCGAGTTGATGCCGGGAACTATAAAAAGATGGTGTGCCGATGAATCCGTTGGTGGTCACCTTAGGAACCGCAGAAAAAATGTCTTGGCTGCAAATCTGGTCCTTCATGCCACCTTCATGTGCTCAGTCAACGAGGATCCTGATATCTACCCGTGGAGAAAATGCTTTGCCCTTATGCTGATGACTGTCGACTCGGTGGGACGTAACCCAATCCCGAGCTGAAAGAAAGATTTGGCTCTGGGGGAATGTTACATCCTCAGTCCAAAGAAGCCGACTCGGTGGGACGTAACCCGACCCCGAGCAAAAAGAAAGACTTGGCTCTGGGGGAATATTACATCCCCAGTCCAAAGAAGCTGAATCGGTGGGACGTAACCCGACCCCGAGCTGATAGAAAGACTTGGCTCTGGGGGAATGTTACATCCTCAGTCCAAAAAAGCTGACTCGGTGGGACGTAACCCGACCCCGAGCTGATAGAAAGACTTGGCTCTGGGGGAATGTTACATCCCCAGTCCAAAAAAGCTGACTCGGTGGGACGTAACCCGACCCCGAGCTGATAGAAAGACTTGGCTCTGGGGGAATGTTACATCCCCAGTTGGAAAAAGATGACTCGGTGGGACGTAACCCGACCCCGAGCTAAAAGAAAGACTTGGCTCTGGGGGAATGTTACATCCCCAGTCCAAAAAAGCTGACTCGGTGGGACGTAACCCGACCCCGAGCTGATAGAAAGACTTGGCTCTAGGGGAATGTTACATCCCCAGTCAAAAAAAAAGCTGACTCGGTGGGACGTAACCCGACCCCGAGCTGATAGAAAGACTTGGCTCTGGGGGAATGTTACATCCCCAGTCCAAAAAAGCTGACTCGGTGGGACGTAAACCGATCCCGACCTAAAAGAAAGACTTGGCTCTGGGGGAATGTTACATCCCCAGTCCAAAAAAGCTGACTCGGTGGGACGTAACCCGACCACGAGCTAAAAGAAAGACTTGGCTCTGGGGGAATGTTACATCCCCTGTCCAAAAAATTGACTCGGTGGGATATAACCCGACCCCGAGTTGATAGAAACCATAGTGGCCTCGGCGGAACGAATCCAGCCCCGAGCCGAATAACCGAGTGGCCTCGGCGGAACGAATCCAGCCCCGAGCCGAATAACCGAGTGGCCTCGGCGGAACGAATCCAGCCCCGAGCCGAATAACCGAGTGGCCTCGGCGGAACGAATCCAGCCCGGAGCCGAATAACCGAGTGGCCTCGGCGGAACGAATCCAGGCCCGAATAAACGAGTGGCCTCGGCGGAACGAATCCAGCCCCGAGCCGATTTAACCAAGTGGCATCGGTCTCGGCGGTACAAGAGCAGACCCGAGCCGAAAAAAAAAAATCGGTCTCGGTGGTACAAAAGCAGACCCGAGCCATAAGGAAACATCGGTCTCGGCGGTACAAGAGCAGACCCGAGCCGGAAAAGAAAATCGGTCTCGGCGGTACAAGAGCAGACCCGAGCCGAAAAGAAACATCGGTCTCGGCGGTACAAGAGCAGACCCGAGCCAGATGGAAACGTCGGTCTCGGCGGTACAAGAGCAGACCCGAGCTGGAGTTAAACATCGGTCTCGGCGCTACAAGAGCAGACCCGAGCCGGAAAGAGACATCGGTCTCGGCGGTACAAGAGCAGACCCGAGCCGGAAAGAAACATCGGTCTCGGCGGTACAATAGCAGACCCGAGCCGTAAAACAAATATCAACAAAACGGACTCGGCGGTACAAGAGCAGACCCGAGCCGTAAAACAAATATCAACAAAACGGACTCGGCGGTACAAGAGCAGACCCGAGCCGTGAAACAAATATCAATAAAACGGACTCGGCGGTACAAGAGCAGACCCGAGCCGTAAAATAAATATCAAAATCATTGTGTGGGCAACAACAAACAAGCATAAATAAATGTCAGCCTAAGACAGAAGAAGTTTTACTCACATTTTTGGGATCCGTTATATTTCTTGCAACTCTACAAGGGTCACTACAAGTAAGAATCTTCTTAATACGTCCTCTCTGTATCTCAGCATTCCACGCATCCGACCGGATGACTTTCGCTATCAACTTGGTCGTCCTCAAAAACCGAATGGTCTATGTACTCACTGAGATAACCTTCTTTCACCAAGTCTTCCACCTGCTCACGCAGGTCTCTGCACCCATTCGTGGTGTGTCCCTTTACGTTATGGTAGATACAGTAAGCCCTACTATTTCCCTCCTCAATAGGGAACCTCCTCAAATTAGGCTCGGCCAACAGACCTTTATTCTGGATTTCCCGAACTATCTGGGCCATAGGTTTGTTCAGGGGGGTGTATAATGTCCTCCCCGCGACACGGTTGACTTGGACAGATGACTTTATCTCTTGAGCATGACTACTCGGAGGTGTCAGTCTGAGTTTCTTCTGCTCCGGGATTGGTCTCCTCAAATTTCTGATTGAATCCCACTGATTGTCTGACCTGAGTATCTTAGCCTTTCGGGTGTCTATTCCACGGGCAATCTTTTTCTCCTCATCTATTAAGATAAACTTCCTGGCCAATTCCAAGGCAGTAGCATAATCTGATACGTCTTGAATCCTCAGGTGAGTCCACAACTTCCCGACCTTCAGACCTCACTTGAGACTTTCTAGCGCTTCGGATGACTCGTACGCTCCGACCTCGAGCACCAAATTGTTGTACCTTTCAATAAAATTCCTCAGGGGCTCGTCATCCCCCTGCTTCATCAGTCTCAATTCTCCCACCATTTTCTTTGGGACGCATGCCCCTTTGAAGTGCCGAACAAATGACTTCCTGAGTTGTGCGAAGCTTCCGATGCTCCCTGAGGCTAGACTTCTGAACCACAGAATGGCAGATCCTCCCAAGGTTAGAGGGAAAACTTTGCAAACGGCATCCCCTACTACTCCTTGGACCTCCATTAATAGGACAAAGTTCTCGATGTGGGATTTTGGGTCGGAGTGGCCTTTGTATGGTGCCATGGTCGGCATGTTAAATCGCTTCGGGAACTGTGCTAACCTTATCTCTTCCGTAAGAGGAGACCCATCTTCCTCGCCTCGGGTGTCTCCCGCGCCGATCTTGAGGCCTTCTCCCCATCTGGTCATCTCTTTTCTCAACCAAGACTTTATTTCACGGGTTGTGCCCCCGTGTCGCCTTCTGTGTCCTTCTGTTCGCCTATCGTTGTACTTTCTATCCTCCCTCTCGGAGTTGTAAAAACTGTCGGAGGAGGGGTCGGGTGATTGTTCCTCCTCTTCTTCTTCCCATGTGTCTTCTGATCGTGGCTCTCTTCCTACCACTTCAGATCTTATCCCATAAGGGCCTCTCTTTCTGGGTCCCTCGTCTTCGCTTACATCTACTACTCTTTTCCCTCTTTCCCTCTCTTTCCTCCTCTGACCGGTCCCGGTTTCAGGTTTCTCGTTGTTTGCTCCTTCCATTCTTTCTAATCGATCCATCATAGACCTCATGCTATCTTCCATCTTTCTCATCCAATCCATTGCCGGACCTCCTGGTTGGTGATTTCCGCCTTCCGCCATTTGTCTTATCACGTGAACTGCTTTTTGTGAAGTTCCCCACAGACAGCGCCAACTGTTGACGGCGGATTTTGGTCTCAGGGCAATACGGGAATATCACCTCCGAGGGAATCCTCCTTCAATAGTGAATTGTTTGGTTATGGGGGACCAAAAGCAAATTTAGCAAAAGACAGATAAATGCACCAATCAACAAGGAGATTTAACGTGGTTCGGTGGAATTGGATCCGACCTACGTCCATGGACAAAAATATGATGTCACTTTTATTACTCAAATACGCTTCTCAGCTCTCTTCTTTGTTTTTACAAATCAGAGCTTGATGATTCTGATCACTAATTTTTTATGCCTCTTATGCACACTCTACCCTCCTATTTATAATGGTGAAGAAATCATACTCCTATTTGTACAAGAATTCCCAGTTGGAGATGGTTTTCTTTTTCTATAAGAATTCCTAGTCAAAACTATTCCATTTTCCCATAAGGATTCCTAATCAAAACTACATTTACTTTCTTTATCCTACTAGGACTCTGACTTATCAAATTTTCCCATGAAAGTAGGATAACTAATTATCTTATCATGTAGGAATAGGATGACTCTTCTTCTGGAACACGTCTCTTCATATGGTCGGTCTTGACGTGGTCGGGTCGGCATTAATGCTTAAGAATGGAATTACCCTTCTACCCCTGTCGTGCTGTTTAAATAACATAGTGCCCGGAAAACACCATCAACAATACTTTTTCTTCGCTTTCTAGCAGGACGTACTTCCTAGCTATCTCCAGTGCGGTAGCGTAGTCTGGCGTTTCATGGATTCTCAGATGGGTCCACAGTTTCCCGACCCTTAGGGCTCCTTTCAGACTTTCCAGGGCCTCTTGGGATTCGTATCCTCCGACCTCGAGTACGGTGTTGTGGTACCTTTCAATGAAGCTCTTTAGTGTTTCGTCATCTCCATGTTTCATGAGCCTTAGTTCTCCTACTGTCTTTTTAGGGGTGCAGGCTCCTTTGAAGTGTCGGATGAATGATTTTTTAAGCTGGGAGAAGCTCTGGATGCTTCCCGGGGCCAGACTTCTATACCATAGGATGGCAGGTCCACCCAAAGTTAAGGGAAATACTTTGCATACGGTGTCGCCCGTTACCCCCTGTACTTCCATCAGGAGGACAAAATTCTCAATGTGGGATTTTGGGTCGGAGTGGCCTTTGTATGGCGCTATGGTCGGCATGTTAAACCGCTTTGGGAACTGTGCTGTTTTTATCTCTTCCGTAAGGGGAGACCTCTCTTCCTCACCTCCGGTGTCTCCTGCGCCGATCTTGAGGCCTTCTCCCCATCTGGTTATCTCTTTTCTTAACCAAGATTTTATTCCATGGGTTGTCCCCCCGTGTAGCCTTCTGTGTCCTTCTGTTCGTCTGTCGTTCCGGGTGTGGCGTCCCATGAGCTCGGAGGTCTCCTGCATGTCTTCGTTGTACTTTCTATCTTCCCTTTTGGAGTTGTAAAAACTGTCGGAGGAGGGATCGGGTGTTTGGTCCTCCTCTTCTTCCCATGTGTCTTCTGATTGCGGTTCTCTTCCTACCACTTCAGATCTTACCCCATAAGGGCCTCTTTTCCTGGGTTCCTCGTCCTCGCTTACATCTGCTACTCTTTTCCCTTTTTCCCTTTCTTTCTTCTTCTGGCCGGCCCCGGTTTCTGGTTTCTCGTTGTCCGCTCCTCCCATTCTTTCTAGTCGTTCCATCACAGTTCTCATGCTATCTTCCATTCTTTTCATCCAGTCTATTGCCGGACCTCCTGATTGGGGGTTTCCGTCTTCCGCCATTTGTCTTATCACGTGAACTGCTTTTTGTGAAGTTCCCCACAGACGGCGCCAACTGTTGACGGTGGATTTTGGTCTCAGGGTAATATAGGAATATCACCTCCGAGGGAATCCTCCTTCAACTGTGAATTTGTTTGGTTATAGGGAACCAAAAGCAAACTTAGCGGAAAACAAGAAAATATGCCAATCAGACAAGGTGATTTAACGTGGTTCGGTGGATTTTGGGATCCGACCTACGTCCACGGACAAGAACAGGGCGATACTTTTTATTACTCAAATGCACCTAACAGGCCTCTCCTTGGCTCTTACAAATTGGAACTTTTATGATTCTAATCTTTCACTCTTGTGATGATTTTCAGATGTCTTTTACACATGCTCTCCCCTCCTATTTATAATAACAGAATTTAGACTCCTTCTCCTACAAGGCTTCCTAGTTGAGTCAACCTCATTTTCTTACAAGGTTTCCTCATTTCAAACTACCTTTACTCCTTTTGTCCTATCAAGATACTGATTTCATCAATTTTCCCGTGACAGTAGGATAATTTTGTCTTATTATCCGAAGAATAGGGTGCTCTTCCTTCCTGAACACGCCTTGCTTATCTGGTCGGTATGTATGAGGTCGGCCATGGCGATCCTTTTATGCTGAGAATGTCCTTACCGACCTCTAAAATGCTCGATCAATTGAACCAAAGTGGTCGGTCCTTTCATAATGAGGTCGGTCTCTTCATGATGTGGTCGGCCTTCTTCATGATGTGGTCGGGAGTAAGATTTTACCCTTTTGTCCTTGTCGTGCTGTCTTAAATACTGTAGTGCCTAAAAACACCATCAACAAGAATCTTAATAACTTATCGCCTTGCATTATCATGGTTGAGGATAAAACATTAGGTATTTGAGAACTATGTGCCAAAGAGTGAGGGATCATTTAACATATTGCTAGTATCCTTAATCATGAATTATAGTGTGACTTTACTGGATGAATAATGTGTTGGTCAAAGTCAAGATTATACATTCAAGGCAATGATTGAGTGTAACGGCGACTAGTTTAAAAGACTAGAGAAATAATGCATATTTAATAATCTAGGAATTGTATGTTTGATTGCAATAAATAGAAATACTTATCTAATTAACAAAGATTAAAATGATATGGCCAAAGTCATATTTTGATCTTGTATTAATAGGATCCTAGCCCACAATAAATCCATCACTATAAGAATTGATACGATTATAATTTACAATCAATTTTATAAAATACAAATGACTTAAAGAACAAAATCAAATGGAACATATAATCTAAAAAAAAATTGTTTATTAAAAACTTGTTTTTCTTCCTTTTCACATACGGATTATTAGAACATAAGGGTCATGCTAACTAGTGCTCTAAGAGCACTCATTAAGGATCTATTTTTGGTAAGTTTTTATATCACTTTTATGGGGAATGTAAAAAATTATCAAAATATTAAGGCAAAAATGCAAAACTGACCCTCTAACTTTCGTATTTTTTCATTTCAGTCTTATAACTTTCAGTTTTGTCAATTCAGTCCTCTAACTTTCAAAAATTATCAATTCAGTCCTCCGTTACAAATCTGTTACTGCTTCCGTTACTGCTGCCAAAACGACGTCGTTTAACAGATGACTGAATTGACAAAAATTGAAAGTTGGAGGACTGAATTGACAAAACTGAAAGTTAGAGGACTGAAATGAAAAAACGTGAAAGTTAGAGGACTTGAATGAAAAAATGTGAAAGTTAGAGGGTTAGTTTTGCATTTTTGCCTAATTTAATTTAGGCCATATTAAATTAGTTTTCTTTTTCTTATTTTTTTTAAATAGTAAAAGAAAAAGAAAATAGGCTACAATTGTTAAGAAAATTAATAAATATAATTTTAATGATAACAAAAAAAATTATATTCCAACAATTACATTTCAAAATGTAATTTTAGAGATTACATTTCAAATATAAGTGATGTATTTTTTAATTTTTAATATTTGATTTGACAATGTAATTTATAAATATAATTTTAATGTAATTGAACAGTAATCTTTAATGCCTCATGGAAATGTTGAAGATAATACTTGTCCATGATCGACCTTCATCAGATCATTATTTCTTGAATGAATACGAAATTTTTTTTTTAAAAAAATGAATGGGTTGTTACTTAGCTCACTAATTGCTTGTCTAAATTGTTGGAATATGTTTTCAATTTATATTATTATTAGTAGTAATATAATATTAAATTAGTTTTCTTAACAGTTGTAACATGTTTCCTTTTTCTTTTACTATTTAAAAAAATAAGAAAAAGAAAACTAATTTAATATGGCCTAAATTAAATTAGGCAAAAATGCAAAACTGACCCTCTAACTTTCAAGTTTTTTCATTTCAGTTCTCTAACTTTCAGTTTTGTCAATTCAGTCTTCTAACTTTCAATTTTTGTCAATTAAGTCCTCCGTTAAACGGCGTCGTTTTGGCAGCAGTAACAGATTTGTAACGGAAGACTGTATTGACAAAAATTGAAAGTTAGAGAACTGAATTGACAAAACTGAAAGTTAGAGGACTGAAATGAAAAAACGTGAAAGTTAGAGGGTCAGTTTTGCATTTTTGCCAAACATTAATTACTTTTTCATTTTTCCTATAAAAACTTTCCTAAAATGGATCATTAACAAGTGCCCTAAGGGCACTCATTAGCATTTCCCAAACTAAAATTATATTAAAGGCATTTAATGCCTATGTCCAATTTTTTTTTTTTTTTATTTAGAGAACTTTCCATGAAAGAAACTTAAGGTGCAATTCAATGCCTGGATAAGCATACTTGATTGATGATCAAGCTATCTAATTAACTAAAAATGCACATTTATTAAAAGAAAAATTAATTATTTTACACTTACAGTTTCATTAATCCATTTATTTTAATATATTTTTAAAATAAGAATTAAATTTATGTTTTATATATTTTTATAGTGATTTTTATTTCTTATGTAGATGAAATAATATTTTGGATGCATAACTAGAAAAATGGACATGATATTTGGATTTTGGAGGTAAAAAACTTAAAATGACGTTCTAACAGTGTACAAATTTAGAAATTCCAATCCTGCGTAATTTTCATATTTTGATCATAAATTTTTACTCCGATATCAGATTGAAGTGATTTTAGTTCCAGATGAAAGTAGACTTAAAGATATATAACTTTGTTGTTGCAAGATTTTATAGTTATGAAGTTTTCAATGCCGAAATTGATGAAATATCCAAATTGTGTTATAAGTAATTATTAAAATAAATAATAATAATAATAACAATAATAATAATAATAATAATAATAATAATAATAATAATAATAATAATTGGATCCACCAAACATGCATTGCAATTGAAATTAAGAGGTGCGATCACCTCTATAAATAGAGGTGCTCGACATCTCATTTTCTTTAGTTTAGATTCCATAGTTTTCTCTGAAAATTTATGGATTTATAGCTCGTGTGTGCTTTATTTTTTTTAAAGCTTTCTTGTAATTTCTTTTTCTTTCAATAATAAAATCATGTGTGTTTTTATTCAAATTATGACTAGCTAATTTCTTTTTGCAGGGGTAAAGGGTGAAACTTTTAATATGAAAATATAGATTAATCTCACTTATATTATAATATATAAATTGTAATCTAATGATTAATACTTAATTTAAATTTGGATTAATTATTGATAAATTTTGTTATTTCATATATGACTGGTTTTATTTATTTGGCATAATTGAGTACCTCACAAGATTTGTTATAGATAAAGTTATCACCACTACAAGAAAACTGTCAAATAGCGACGGAAAAATCCGTAGCTAATCCGTCGCTAACTGACCACTAGCGATGAAATAGCGACGGGAAAATTCCGTCTCTATTTTGTTGGTCGTAAAAAAATAGCGACGGAATCCGTCTCTATATAACGATGGAAATTTCGTCTCTAATTAGCGATGGAAATTATTCTGTCGCTAAATAGTGAAGAAAAATTCATTTTCTATTTAGAGACGAAATAATTTCCGTCGCTAAATAGCGACGGAAATTCCGTTTCTAATTAGCGATATAAGTATTTCCGTCGTTAAATAGCGACGAAAATTATGTTTCTATTTATCGATGGAATAAATTCCATAGCTATATAGAGATAGAATTTTTGTAGCTATTCCATAGCTATATATTTAAAAAAAAAATTAAAAACAAAATTTTAAAATTTTAGGAGGCGAGAAATTTAAAATTTTAAAGATGCATGAAACTTTTAAAATTTTAGAAAGGAAAAAATTTTAATCTAAAATCTTAGAGAGGTATGAAATTTTATAATTATATAGATGTGAGAAATTTATAAATTGTAAAGAGAGGAAATTTTTAAATTTTAGATAAGGGAAAATTTTAAAATTTTTGAATGGTGGAAAATTTTAAGGAATTGACTTTTTTAATGTTATATATAAATCTTCAATTCCACAAGATACCGTAATGTCCACCGCAAACTTCGACACACCACCATCCATTCACGCCACTTTAAACCAAAAAAATATTAGTGTTTGTTTCTTAGGAAATTTTAAAAGTGGAGATAAGAAAAATGAGAGATTGATAATGAGAGTTGAGGTATGAAAAAGTTTGATGGTATATGGAATTGAGTAGGAAATTTTTGGATGATGTATTGGAGTTGAAAGTTAAAAAGATCGTGGTGCATATATAGAGGAAAAAAATAAGAGAAGCGGGAAGATTTGTAATTTTTGTAGACATTTGAAATTTTCGTAAGGCGGGAAATTTTTGAAAATATTGGAGGGATTAAAAATTTTAACAATTAGCGACGGAATAGAGATTTTGTTTCTATTTAGCGACGTAATAGAGATTTTGTTTCTAATTAGCGACGGAAAATCCGTCTCTATTTTTTTTAAAAAAAAGTGACGCCGAAATGAATAAGTTTTTGGGGGATTAAAAAATTATAAAAATTAACGACGAAATAGAGATTATGTTTCTATTTAGCGACGAAATAGATATTTCGTTTCTAATTAGTGATGGAAAATCTGTCTCTATTTTTTTTTAAAAATGGCGCCGAAAGGATTAAATTTTTTTTAGGGGGGGGGATGCAAATTTTAAAATTAGCTACAGAATTTTAATTTCGTTTCTAATTAGCGACGGAAAAATTACGTTTATAATTACCATAGTTTTGGAAATTAGAAATAAAAATAAAAATAAAAATAAAAAATTAAAATTAGCGACGAAATAAAGATTCTGTTTCTAATTAGCGACAGAAAAATTCTGTTTCTAATTACTAATAGTTTTGGAAATTAGAAATTAAAATAAAAAAAAAAAAAAAAAATTTAAAATTAGCGATGGAATAAAGATTCTATTTCTAATTAGCGACGGAATAAAATTCTATTTCTAATTACCCATAGTTTTGGAAATTAGAAATAAAAATAAAAATAAAAATAAAATTTTAAAATTAGCAACGGAATAAAGATTTTGTTTCTAATTAGCGACAAAATTTTAATTTCATTTTTAATTTGCGACGGAATTTTAATTGCGTTTCTAATTAGCGACGAAATTTTAATTCTATTTCTAATTAGCGACAGAAAAATTCCAAATTTAAAATTTAAAATTAGCGACGGCATAAATATTCTGTTTCTATTAAGCGACGAAATATTAATTCCGTTTCTAATTAGCAACGGATTAGAGACGGAAAAATTGTGTTTCTAGATGAAATTAGCGACTGAATAATAATATGTTTCTAACTAGAGACATAATTTTGTTTCCAACTCTAATTTAGAGATGAAATTTTTTTTGTTGCTAAATTTCGTCCCTAATTTCATTATCCGTTTCAATTTCGTCTCTATTCCGTCGTTAAATTTTGAAACGAAATATTACATCGCTAAAACTGTAATTCTTGTAGTGCACCGCCTTTATGGCTGATTTTATTTGTTTTGACATAATTAATTCATGATATAAATAATTGGGTAATAGTGACAGTTTATATTATAAAAGTGAGATTTCTAAATTTGAAATATTAAAAGTGAATCATCTAGCCCCAACATTTTATTTTATTATTGCAGTTTAATTTAAAATTTCCAATCACTCAATTATTTTCACTCAAATTATTATTTTATCTTATTAAATCTATTCCCTGTGGATCGACCTCGGTCTTATCGGGTTATTTTATTACTTCGACACTGTTATACTTGGGAATAAAAGAACCACTTTGTGAGCGTGTCAAGTTTTGGCGCCGTTGCCGGGGAATATAATCTAGTAAATAGAATAATAATTTAAAATTCTTTTATTTATTTTCTTTTTCTTTTTATTTTTCTTTGTGTATTTTTTTTATTTGTATTTTATGTATCTCATTTTTTTTAATCACTACATTTTTATTTTTTATGTCATTTATTTAAAAAAAATTCACTTGTTTATTATTTTTCTTTATGTAAGTATTGCATTTTCATATTTTAATTTTAGCATATAGTCTGCATTTAGGTTGCATGGGACATTAGTCTCGATTAAGGATGGTAATTTCGCCCACAAACCCGCAAACCTGTAAAAATCCACCCACAATGAGTATGATTTGGTAAATATTTAAGCAGATTTGGTGCGGGTTTGGTAATTTAAAACAGAACCCGCTGCGGGTTTGGTAATTAAGCAAAACCAGCGGATATCCGTTGTGGGTATTCGCTACCCGCAAGCTTAATTTTTTTGTTTTATTTTTTAGGGTAAAAAAATCCCTCATATAAAATGACTCACTAACTTACAAATTTTGAATTGCTCTATCTAAATATTTTTGAATTGCTTCTGGTCATGGTTCAATAATTTTGATGGTAAGAATTTAACATAAGGAATGATATTCAACTAGTGATTCATAGATGTAATTGTGTTGATATGAATTTGACATTATGTTATAAATATTTTAAGCTTTTATTTATGTGTCCAATTTGTAAACTGTCAAATACTTTTTTTTATATGTTATGAAAAAGTATCAATGTTTAATTAAAAAGATTTTATTATTAAGAGCACAATGGAATTCAATATTTTAAAAACTCGTAAAAATCTACTTGGTACCAATGCGGGTTTGGTAATTTATTTGTATATGTGGGTGCGGGTTTGGTATTGAAAATTATAACCCGCAACAGATATGGTGCAGGTTTGGTATTTATTTACATATGCGGATGCGAGTTTGGTAATGGCAAACACGCACCAAATCCTACCCATTGACATCCATAGTCTCTATCATCTAGCAGTGAATTAGATAGAGAGTCTCCATCACCTTCACGTCAGTCAAAATGACCGAGAATCAAAATGAAAACCCACCTGTCCGAGTTGAAAATCCAGTTGATCATGAAGAAAATGAATCTCAGCACGACGATCTTAATCATCCTATGACACTTAGATAATTCATGAATCCCACTAGGACATGATCACCATCTTGCATTATTTCCCCCCAGATGCATCACGTTTCAATTTTAAACCAGATGTCATCCAATTTTTACCCACATTCCACGTTTAGAATTAGAAAATTCTTATCAACACTTAAGGGAATTTGAAGAGGTATGTAATACTTGCATATACCAAAATTGAAGCATGAATATAATTTGATTAAAAGTTTTTTCCATTTTCTTTAAAGGATAATGCTAAAATTGGGTTGCAGAACCTTATGTCAGGATCCATCAGAAAATGAGATATTTTGCAAGAACAGTTTCTGAAAAAATTATTTCCCCATCACAAGACAAACTCATTTAAGAGGAGAATCACAACTTTCACACAAGAGTCGGGGGAAACACTTTACCAATGTTAGGAGAGATTTAAAGAGATGTTTAATGTTTGTCCACGGGTTTGAAACACGGAGGCTGATTTCCGATTTCTATGAGGGTTTAACACCTCAAGGTAGACAAGTAGTGGAAATGATGTGTAATTATGAGTTTAGGGACAAAAATCCCGAAGATGTACTAGATTACCTAGAACACATAGCATAGAATGCACAACAATGGAATAAAATTGGCACTTATGAGTCGCCTGTAAAACCACAGTCATCTGGTAGAGGTATGTTTAACCTTAAAGAAGACAGTGACCTTTCTGCTAAATATGCATCTCTAGCTAAAAAAATTGAGGCATTAGAAACGAGAAAGATTGACCATGTCAAGTCAATTTGTCAAATCTGTAATTCAAATAAACATGTCACACAAGTTTCCCCAACCTTGTCAGCCTGCAAGAATGTCTTCATGATTAAATCAGTTCCATAAACACTTTCAATAGACCAAATCCAAACCCATACTCCCAAACCCACAATTCTGGTTGGAGAAATTATCCAAACTTCAATTGGATGAATGATAACCAAGCACAATCATCGCAACAACCTCCTCAGGTACACAAGAATTTCCAAAATCCCCAAAATTATACACCATATGTCCCACCACCTAGGAAAACCCTTGAAGATACATTGCATGCACTCATTGAGAAATAAGAAGCCATCAGTAACCAAAATATGCAAACACTGATTGATCTGAAAGATTCTTTTTCCAAAATCACATCTGATTTGACCATTAATGAGAAAAGAAAGTTTCCTGCACCACCACAGCCAAACCCCAAGAGTCGTCAAAACCCTTACGAGGGTAGTTATGGTAATCAACACATAAACCAAGTCAAATATGTTATTACTCTTCGCAGTCGTAAGGTCATCCACATATCTTTTCTTGAACCTCGAGAAGTTGAAAATAAATCAGATTAAGAGGTTAGGAAGGGTTGATGAACTATTACATATCATTGATAATAACAATTTTTCTCATGCACCTCCATTTCCTCAAGTATTAAAAATAAAGAAATTGAACCATTCCCCAAAGATATATGAAATATTCAAACATGTGAAGGTCAATATTCATTTGTTAGATGCATCCAACAGATGACATCTTATGTTAAATTTCTGAAAGACTTGTACACCATTAAAAGGAAACATCAGGTAAGAAAGAAAGATTTTCTAGCTGAACATGTAAGTTTTATTCTCTCAACCAATAATGCACTAAAATACAAGGATCCTGGTTGTCCAACTATTTCATGTATTATTGAAAATCAAAATTGAACATATTTTGCTTGATCTTGGAGCCAGTGTCAATTTTCTTCCATTTTCAGTTTACCAACAACTTAATATTAGCGAGTTAAAACCAACTTAAACTACTCTTTTACTTGCCGATAGATCAGTCAAGGTACCGAAGGAAATTATTAAGGTACCGAAGGAAATTATTGCTGATAGATCAGTCAAGGTACCGAAGGAAATTATTGAAGACGTGTTATTACAAGTCGATAAATTCATATATCATATGGATTTTATTGTATTAGAAACATAACCTGTAGCAGACAGTTATAAGTCAATTTTTGTAATACTTGGTCGTCCATTTTTAGCTATAGCTAATGCTTTAATTAACTACATGAATGAAATCATGAATTTGTCATTTGGCAATATGACGTTGAAGCTTAATGTTTTTAACATGTGCAAAAAATCATACGATGATGACAATGAAGACGAGAGCATAGAACTAATTGAACCAATTGTGGATGAATATATTCATGGGATTTTATCTAATCTTACGGAAATTTGTACATCTAATTTTATTAAATCAAGTACATAATTAGATTAGTATATTCCTAATGATTTTTTACTTGATTTTACACAGGTACTGGAAGATGATGGAGATAAGCAAAATCTTGAGAAACTAGGAGCACTGGAAGAAGAAAAATATGAGGAAACACCCAATTTGGAATTGAAGACTTTGCCAGAAGACTTAAAGTATGCATTTCTTAGAGATAAACAAACTTACCCTTCGTTAATTTCTTCTTCTATGACAAGCGATCAAAAAGGTAAGTTGTTAAATGTGTTGAAAGAACATAAATAGGGAATTGGATGGACTTTAAAAGATATATAAGTCATTAATCCTTTAAAATGGACACGCAGAATATAATTCAAAGATAATGTAAGAACACGTCGATCACCCAAAAATAAATTAAACATTTACAAGAAAGAAGTGGTTAAAATATGAGTCCTTAAATTTATTGATTCATTCATCTCTTACATACCTGGTTTGGAGAAAAACACATATGCTAAGAAACAGAGCTAATTAATTAGGTGTTTGTTATAAATGCGCACGTTGGACGTGCAACACTCGTTGCCGTTCTTTAGGAATGATGTCTAATAATCGCGAAGAAAAAATCAATCCATTAAAGATGGCTTGAGTAAGGAGTCATTAGATAATATATCATTGACTCTTAAGAAGCATCCTAATGGATTTGATAGATTGATTCGCAACTTACATACATAATTTCAAAAAGAAAGGAAACAATACAGTCTCGGGAATCTAACTTTAAAAGACTTTGTTTGCCAATTTATAAGAAAATTAGATGGGAAGCATATCCTCGACCCATAGAGGGCGTTCAAGCCATTACTGGATGTAAAACCAGAGGAAGATGTGAGCCACAATCACAACTATCAGTACATATCATTTACTATTTCGATTTCCTTTTATTGTTTTAATATGTAACCTTTCTTTTTAGTAGCAGTGTTCTAGATTCATTTGTCAATTCCACACTAATCGGGTGATGTCTTCTAAACTCTGTTTCTTCTTATTCAGACATTGGGGACAATGTCTCAATTTGGTTAGGGGAGATGATAGTTTACTAGATAGTTTTTGTTTTATGTTTTATGTTTCATTGTTGAGTTTTTCTATCCAAAAAAATTAATATTTTCGTTTTTGTGTTGTTATTTTATGTAAAAAGAAAAAAATTATATTGTTTTTATTTTGCTTTGTTGTTATTTTATATGTAAAAAAAATATTTTGTTTTGTGTTTTTCAAAAAAAAAAAACTATACACAAACTAACAACAAATTTTTGACTAACCAAGTGGAATTGTTGTTCAAAGATGGCAGTGTAAGGAATTTTCGCTTTTGAGACACATCTCAATGTAATTTGTAACAAGTTATATTTGTTCATTTCTTTTTGAATCATTTAAATTTGTGAATTCTTCATAATATTGATTAAATTTGATCTTTATATGCTCATTTGACATATATTTCAACATACTCGGTATCATAAAGAACGAATTAATTGGAACTCATACATGTCACGTATAGAAGACTAATCCAATTCAAGAGAAAGAATAGTTATCTTATTTCATATAGTTTTATGATTATGAATATTTGATATATTTAAAGGATTAAAGCATGAAGTAAAAGAGACAAAGTTAGCAAAAGTATCAAGACACCAGATTTAATATAGGTGGTGAATATTTATATTATACGGGTTTCAGAATATCTTAATTATTAATAAACAGTAGCATAAAGATATCGTAACTTGTTCCACAAGAGTACAGACTATGATGATTAAAGATATAAAGCTTCTAATATTCTCTTATGGATAAAGCATTAAACATTTCACCAAGCTTCTTAAAATATGTTCTATCTAAATAGTCAATAGAACTTATGATATGCATGGTATCAAAATATGAAGGGCCACATAATAAAACTACAATGGCATCTCATATCAGAGAACCACTTATACTATTCAACTCAATAAGACCTCATATCGATGATTATGCTAGTTTTCTATTAAGAGTTTTTCGTGAATCATTTAGTACTCATCCATAATAAATACTTATATGTCTATATAAGCTTCTTAAGCTCATGACTTATTGAGATAAACCATCAGATTGTATCCCGATATACTACATGTATTAATATACCGGATTTACCAACCGATCCGTGTCAGTAAATTATCAACTATGAATAGTATTCGAAAATTTATTATATAATACATTTCTCAATGTCAATAACAAATAATTGTAACCATGTCGCTACAATACATATCCTTGGATCTTTGTATTTCTTTATAAATTTATCTAAACACATTTAGATCTAATCTAAATAATTATATTAATTATGTACGCAAAAGACAATGAGTGGTTCCATTTATTAAATAATGAAATGAAAAATATCATTATTTCTATTTATAATCTATATTATAATTATAAAATGAATTGACGTAGGAATTCCAACTCCAATAATTTTCTTATAATATTTGTTAATGTATCGTTACTCAATCTCAAATTATATAAAATAAAGACGCACAAAAGTATAATTTTAAAATCTGGTCTTGTAATGTCATATTGTAACGGATTAGTTGAATGACCAATATCAATTTTGATTTTTAAAGTAAAAAAAAAATCAATACATAATTAAATGGAAGTGTGGAACACATGCAAGAAATTAATGACTTGGACAAATCAGATCACCAAATAATATTTTTCAAAACTTTCTCCATTTAAAAATGAAAAATATTAGGCGCAATAATTCATGAAAGTTAGGTTGTGGTCATATTCAAAATTAGCCTCATGCGTCTTTCACTTTTTAAAAATAATCCAACCGTGGGGGCAATATTTGATTTTTCTAAGATACATTTGATTGAATACGATACAAATCTTTGACCACGAAACGCACGTGTGTTGTCTAAAGGAAGCTGACAAAATGGAAGCCGTGTCGGTTTTAGAGTTAGCTTTGGAAAAAAAAAAAAACATAAAGTAGTACTGCTAAATTATCATTATATTAATTTTCAAAAAAAAAAAAAAAATACTATCATTATATTATATTATCTTGTGTTTCATATATTTTTTTTTGTACAGGTAAGATCAAGTTAAACCATCAACATCATCATTGCGTAAGTGGTTGTTAAATTAAATTAATTAATGATTTAATTGTATTTTTTTTTTTAAAACGTTAGAAACTCCCTTATTAACTTATGTAATGAATGGTAAATTCCATCAAAGTAACTTGAGCTGTGGATGAATTGTTGAAAAGCATTTTTTATTTTTTATTTTGTTATTGTTTTTTATTTTTTCTCTTTTTATATGGTTGTGAAAATAGATTGCTATATAGATTTAAACCTATTATAGTTTTTATCCATTTCAGATTCAGACTTGTGGTATCTGTTGCAATTTTTGTTAGCTTACTTATTTTTGCGACGTTCTTCAAAATCCAAAGTCGATCTCCATGTTTAAGATTTTTGAATCATAGAACAACCTACCATGACAGTGGAAAGCGTTATAAATGTCAGAATTTTTCTAAATATTTTTTTATTATTGTTTTGCGTGGACACATCAAGATTATGTATTTATACAGTATATGAAAATTCACATCGGATTTGAATGAAGTTGTGGTCGTTTGAACAGATGACATTCGAATAAGATTCAAATTTTGAATGTTCCCTATAGAGACATTTTCATTCGAACGGATCTTTGAGTCATTCGAACAAGAAATATTAGGTATGTGCATTCTAACCTCGTTCGAACACAAAATATAATTTCTAGAACTCGAATTTTAAACTGAAAAATTATTTAAGATACTTTCTAAGTAATAAGACACATGACACATAATTACAACATGTTTTTTGGTTATGAAAAGATGTCTTTTCATTTGAATTATAAATGAAAAGTTCTATCAATTTTAAATGGTGGCACTTCAAAGCAACTCTTCACTTCTATATATAAACCTCAAGTGTTGTAAACTGAAAATGATATTCTATTTTATGCTTCTTTACCTTTCTCTACATCACATATTCTAGTTCTACATCACATATTCTAGTTATAAGTGTTTTTTTATTGTTATTATACAATCATATATCAACTACAATAAACTCTATTGTATCACTACAAGAAAACGGTTATTTATCGATCGGAAATATATTTCGATCGGAATAATATATTACCGATCGATTACCAACCACAATATTATGTCGGTAAATGTCTCATCGGTACCAAAATAATGACCGAATATATTTCCATATTGGTGATTTACTGATTGATTACCGATCGATAATATATTCAGTCGATATATATCTATTTTTTAATAATTTTTATTAAAATTATTTCATACTTACCGATTGATAAGTAATCAATCGGTAAATTTGATATAATACCGACATATCCGTCAGTCTGTAAAAGGACTTTGTTTACTAACTGAAAATACGATCGGTAATCCAATATTTTCTTGTAGTATATAATGAGAAAAGGTTTTCAATCCCTATGATTTGGCGATTTTTAATGGGAGAGAGAGATTAATTTTTGAAAGATAGTGTACAAGGTGTCTTGGTGTGGCACGATAATAAAAGAGCAAAAAAGACGTCTCCCGTAGATATATTATGATACATGTGAACATTGTTTGTTGGCAGAAATATTTCCACAAGGGTATTTCTAGCGTGAGAGTTTCTATTTCTTTAGTGGGGTTCTGGTTTGTCTATTTTTCTAAATTCATCCGGATAAACATCTGTTGTAAAATATTTCATTTGTTTTGACCGTCTCGAATTTTAGGAAAAAGGCAATTATCAAATTTTCTTATATAGTTTGTGAAAAAAATAACATTTATGTTTTTTCTCAAATTCATTCATCATATGCTAGTCTTTCTCCTCCACTGTAAACGAAAGATTATTTTTCTTTGAAAAAAAAAGTTTAAGATATTTATTATTACAACTTAATGAATGTGATACGATTACGATCTAAGATACTGTTCAAGTTGGATCATCCGTCAAAGATCCATTACATATTGCATATAAAGATATCAACATTCAAGATGGGCTTGGAAGCAGAGAAATAAGCCTTAGTGTATATGATTCAAGGTATTGAATACAAGCGTAGCCCTATTGAAGACCAAGATATGATTGAGCTTGATCTATTTTATTTACTTGATTAATTACTTAACTTAATTACGTTTATTTATAACATGGGCTGACTTTAATGTTAATTATAAGGCCCATGCAATTTTATTAATTAGGATGTGTGTGGCATGTGGGAATCTTTTGAATCCTTGGTGTGTCGGGTTTTCAGCTTATTTGGGTATAGGATTAGCGACATTATAAAAAATGACATTAATCTTGTACTATTCAGTTTTATGCAATTTTACGTTTTATAGTGTGTTTTATCAACTTATTAACTTATCAAAGGATTTGCTCGACTTTTATGGCATTTTAAGCATCAAGGTTCTTAAAATTTTGTTTCTCAAAAGTTTAGATTTTCAATTTAACATACTCATTGGTTTTCTTGAATTGTCATAATCAATTTTTTGTGAGTCTTTTGAACTTGCTTTTACTGGGTTCTCATAAGAAAATAAAATAAAATAAATAATTATTTTACGTATACTAATTTATCATAGGTGATAATATTGACGGATTTGGTGGACAAACGGAGATTTGAGTCTCCCATTCCCCTTTTAAATTAAAATAATAAATTATAAATTAATCAATTTTTTAATTATTAATTACTACTAACTATGTGGACAGAATTTATGTTTTATGACGTGATTGTATTGATTTTGTCCAAATTTAATCCATTGTTGAGTTAATTTTTCCCGACTTATTATTATTAATTTTTTTACTTTACTTTAGCTTTTCAATGAGTGTCATTGTCGATATATTGGGAAGAAAAATGATTATGTAGAAATGGGAGACCGCTCCACGGACCACAGCTGTAGCATGCCATCAGGTCTCCTGATACATCATACAACAGGTTTTGCCTGTTGGGCCAACCGTCCGATGACATATGGATTGGCAAAAACAAACGTATATTCTAAGATCACATCCAAGTGAGGTACCGCCACGTGTCATTGTACTATAATGGCCATATCCCCAAAAAGAATCAAATGACCAGGTGCATTCTACGATCTGCCCCTACCTGAGGTGGGAAAAAATCAACCATGTTTGGCCACGATTCAAAAAGACTAAGATTACCGCGGGTATTAATATAAACAAAAATGATATTCTTATAATCAAAAATTCAGAAAATAAATACATTTTTTTTTACTGTAATTACAGTAATTCTATAATAATTACTGTAACTACAATGAAGAAAGTGTATTTATTTTTTGGATTTTTATTTATAAGAGTATCACTTCTCTAATATAAAAGGTCAAGAAAAACAAATATCTCCATAAACATACAAGTCCGAAAAAAAATTAATAAGATCTCTCGAATTTTTTTTTCCATTTTCATGAGTTCTATAGCTTCGCCGATACTACACCCACATTAGTACTAACTTGATTGTCAAAGTATCATTGCCAGCTAATCCTTTTAACTGCTGTTGTTTTTCAAAACATTCTAACCCCTACACTACTCAAGCCCCAAAAAGTTTCTTCTTTAGAAAACAAAAGATCGTCCATGTTGTTTGGTGTACATTACGAGATAGTATATCATGTTTCGGGTGTATATATCATCTCTCTCACAGCAGCTAGATCCCACACAGTTATGAGACCCAACTATTATGAGAGAGATGATATATACACCCGAAACATAATATAATTTTTCGTACATTACACTGGTAACAAAAAAAAAAATAAAATGAGCATCAATAGCTTTAAACGGCCCAAGCCAACTCCAAGGAGAAATGGGTCTGAGTCAATCACTCGGTCCAACCCACACCCAGTAGGTTGCCGACATGCTGCGAAAACACGTCAAGATGAATCTTTCTTTTCTTTGTGTCGGTGGTCTAATTAGAAAGTTGTATCACGATATAAATAAAATTATTAAATATTAAAAGGAAATATTAACGAGTGTCCTAAACGTACTCATTAAGGATTTATTTTAAGAAAATTTTCATGGGAAAAAGGAAACAATAATTAATGTTTTGATAATTTTTTATATTTCCCATAAAAATAATGTAAAAACTTTCTAAAAATTGATTCTTAATGAGTGCCATAAGAGCACTCATTAGCATGACCCAATATTAATTATGAGGTCTTAAAAATTAAAATATGTAAATTAACTAAACGTAAACTAAACTAAAATTCTGAAATTAAATAAATTATTTTGAGGATGAGATTATGGAGAAAAGTATGGTTTAAGTGTTCATTCGCGGATAATATTAATGCTTTTAATATATTCAGGTTTCACTTTCAATGAAAATTAACAACCCTAAGATAACACAGAAAAATCGCTTACTTAGAAATTATTGTTACTTAGTCATCAAATATGAACATGCGTCTTACTTGATCCTTATTTATTAAACAATCTAGAACAATTGTCTAGATTTAATCTAATAAAATCACTAAGATTGATGAAATAATTTAAATCAAGCAACAAACTAACACGTGCGGTTTATTTAACTTGAATTATAAACGTCATTTTAAAGCATCCCCAATCTAAGACCAAAATTGCTACTTGTGTTTCGAATTCAAGACAATTATGTATCAAGAATCGTAAATTAGCATTCAAATCACTAACATACTCACTTAATCGTACACCTAAGTAAATAAAAAAATAATTCATGGCATTCAAATAGAAGAATACAACAATTTCAAATATAAAGATTGAGTAAACCTGAAGTTTTTATATATCAACATTTAATGTTTTGAAATCACCCTTGAATAAAGGAGGTTTAGTTACACATACAAAAATAAAAATAAAGATGAAAAAGAAAACATAATGACCAGAAGAAAGAAAAATACAACTTTTGTCAAAAGCCCTCTTTTTCTTGTAGTTCTTGTGCCTTCTTGCTCTTCTTTTTCTCTATGATATACGGCTCCCTTTCTGGCTTTGGGTGCTCTGTTCCTAAGCCCATTGATTTGTGTTTTTGGATGCTCCAATGAGTAAAATACCTCATTTATCTATAGGATTAAAGCTAAGTTTAAATCCTTAGGCCATTTCTATTGGGTAGGGGAATCTAATTTTTTGAGGCGTGTAGGATTTTTTTTAGAGCAATATTTGCCCTCATTATGTATTGTAATGGTTGCAGGATAAATACACCTTAGGATATAAGCATGGCAATGGGACATCAAAGCACGGCCAGAGCCCAACAAGTAGAATTTGGCAGGCTCGGACTCAAGCCGGGCTTTACCTGAACCAAATTTTTTTAATATAAGAAATTATATATATATATATTACCGTCCAACATACATTAAATGCATCCACATGTATTGTCAAAAATTTGCATTAAATACGAGAGCAAATTTGTCAAAACCACTAACCACCACATTAATTACTCATTAATGTTTGTTGACATGTGAGCCATTGATTTGACTATAAATTGAGCTCTCATTTGAGAGCTCAAGTATCCCAAAAAATTAAGCTTCAAGTGAATAAAGCTTAGAGAGTATTAGAGAGTGAGATTTTTGTAAAGAGTTTCAATACTTGTAAATTTATATTCTTGTAGTAATAGAATCTGATTTTCATCAAAACACTCTTCAGTGATCAGAGAATCACAACAAGTGCTATCCGTAGCATTGGTTATACATTGGGGGTCATAAAACTGAAGAATGGAACTCGGTTCGAAAAATTCAGATTTTGGGAAAGTTGTCAAAAATAAATTTTGATCATACCATCATCTAGTTCACATCGAGACGAACACGATGATATTTTTCGGGGATCAAACCGACGTCCAGAGAAGCCGCACGCGGCCGCACGCGCTTGAGAGTGAAGAGCCACATGCTGCACGCCCTGCTGTAGGTTGAAGACGACCATGTTAGCGCACAGTCAGTACCGAGTCACCAGCCACATCAGCATACTGTCAATGCCACGTCTTCTGCCACATCATTTGCCACGTTAGCGCCACATCATATGCCATGTCAACATCCGATCCCACTTTTCCACATCAGCAGCCACGTCGGCATACCTGGTAAATTTTATTAAGCCCCTTGAAGTTTTTGAAATTTATAATTTAGCCCCAGATTTTTTAAAAATTTACAAATCGGCCCCTATGTCGGGTTTGGACCAACGAAGTGTCTAATCTACCATTTTCGACCATTTCGAACGCAAGGGTGACCTCCGATTTGTGAAAATCAGCCATGATTTTATCCTATTTTCATTTTAAACTTTAAACTTAAGATGGAAATGAAAGATTCATCTTCTGGTGCAATGATTAAGCTAATAGCAACCAATTAATCCATCTGGAGGCCTCAGATGATAGATTATTTACACTGCAAAGATCTGTTCGATATTATCGAGGTAAATGAAGTGAGACCAGAATCTGTTAAAGAGTGTGAATTTAATAAACTCAATAACAGAACTCTAGGTCAGATTAGGCAGTGGATCGGCCACAGTGTCTTCCACCACGTAGCACAAGATACATATGCTTATGGAATATAGATAAAATTTGAAGACATGTTACAGACCAATACAATTCAGAATAAAGCCTTAATAATGAGGCGTTTGGTGAACCTTATGCTACGAAGTGGAACTTCCGCTGCAGAACACACCAATGAGCTCCAAAGCCTAGTGAACCAGTTGTCTGCAGTAGATATGCAACTAGGAGATGAAGTTCAAGCCCTCTTACTATTTAGTTATATTTCTGATAGCTGGGAAATATTGGTGGTTACTCTCAGCAATTCGCTTCCAGGAGGCAGACGTACCATGCCTATGGTAAAAGATGCACTGTCAAATGAGGAGGCCATAAGAAAAGACGTGAGCACATATTAGACTCAAACCCTTGTCACAGAGAATCGAGGAAGACAATAAGATAAAAATCGAGGCAGGGGGAGAGGTAAAAGCAAAAGCAGAGGTAAATCCACAGACGAAAGAAAGCCTACCTACACGTGCTACCATTGTGGTATAGAAGGCCACTTAAAGAAGAATTTCTGAAAGCTGCAACGAGAGCAGGGTCAAGGCAATCCCCAGCCGAAGAACAATGATGCTGAGACACTAGTAGTTACCTCATGAGATGTAGCTATCTACTTCGGTCAGGAAAAAACATGCCTTCACATCGCAAATCAAGATATTGAGTGAGTGGTAGATACTGCAGCATCTTACCATGTCACCTCTCACATGGATTTCTTCATAACATACAAATTAGGAGACTTTGGAGCAGTGTAGATGAGAAATACCAGTTCCTCTCAAATAGTGGGAATTGGTGTAATTCAGCTGCAGACAAATACATGGTATACAATAACCCTGAAGGAGGCGAGACATGTCCCAGAACTTCAGCTCAATCTACTCTCGGGGGTAGCCATTAACAAACATGGTTATACTAGCCACTTTAGCAATGACACTTGGAGAATGATAAAAGGCGCTATGGTCATCGCTCGAGGACATATTTGTGATACTTTATACAAGACTCATGTGAAGATATGTGCAGAAAGCCTCAATATAGCTGAACATGAGGCTACTCAAAATCTATGGCACTAAAGACTCGGTCACATGAATGAGTCTACCTTGACAAAGAAGGATCTAATCACTGTCTCCAAGAATACTGCTCTAGATCCTTATAATCACTGTCTATTCGGTAAGCAACATAGAGTCTCCTTTAATTTCTCTTCTACGAGAAGATCAGAGTTTCTCAGTCTGGTGTACTCTGATGTTTGTGGTCCTTTAGAGGTTAATTCACTAGGCGATAACAAATACTTTCTGACTTTCATTGACAATGCTTCTCGGAAGGTATGAGTGTATTTTCTGAAAATAAAGTATCAGGTCCTGAATTATTTCAATATGTTCCATGCCATGATCGAGTGTGAAACAAGAAAGAAACTGAAGTGCCTCCACACATTTAATGGAGGCGAGTACACTTCCAGGGAGTTCGATGCCTACTGCGGAAGTCACGACATTCGACATGAAAGAAATATGCCACACACTCCACAATATAATGGTGTTTTTGAAAGAATGAACCGCACCATTATGGAGAAAGTTAGAAGCATGATCAACATGGCTAAGCTGCCAAAGCCATTTTTGGGAGAAACTGTTCGTGCCGCCTGCTACCTGATTAACAAATCACCATATGTACCGTTGAATTTTGAGATTCCGAAGAAAGTGTGGTCTGCTAAGAATCCCTCATACTCCCACCTTAGTGTATTTGGCTGTTTAGCCGTTGCACATGTATCCAAAAAGCTTAGGCAGAAGCTTGATCCAAGAACTACTCCATGGATATTCCTAGTTTATGGAGATGAAGAATTTGGATACATGCCATGGGATTCGAAGGAAAAGATGGTCATCAGAAACCAGAATATAGAGTTTCTTGAAGACCACATAATTGAAGATATTGAAAAGCCCAATATGTCTTCCAATTTCAGTGCCGACATAAAACCATACCTAGCACCAGGGCAATTGGCTATAGATATGGTGCACGATGAAATTCTAGAATCAGAACTAGATCTAGAAGATGAGGATGTCGATCAGGGGGAGACACAACCCACTCCATCAGAGATTATAAAAAAAAGTGTTGAGTAGGGGGGCCGCAATCCGCTCCACTAGAAGCTGCAGAATCATCCACAGATTTGGATGATGGAAAATCTCCTGAAACTAGTAGACCTAAGACAAGAAGATCTGAGCGAGGCATGATTGTATCAACCAGATATTTGAGATCTGAATATTTTCTGCTTATTGATGAGGGGGAGCCAGAGAGTTTCCCACAAGGTAAGAAGAAACTAAGGAATAAATGGGTGAAGAAACATGGCAGTAAAACTGTGCTATGCATAGACATAGCAGAAGAGTATTGTATAGAGACACAATGAAGTGTGTTGTGTAGAGACACAACCGACATGTCAACAAAGGTGGTCAATGAGAACAAGCTAGAGTTGTGCAGAGACATAGCCGAGATAGATGTCAGATGACAATCAGTTTTGGATGCAGCTGGTGGAGGATAATTGAAAAGTCCAGTGTGCATTAAATGCATCCACATATATTGTCAAAAATTTACATTAAATACTAGAGCAAATTTGTCAAAACCACTAACCACCACATTAATTACTCATTAATCTTTGTTGACATTTGAGCCAATGATTTGGCTATAAATTGAGCTCTAATTTGAGAGCTCAAGTATCCCAAAAAATTAAGCTTCAAGTGAAGAAAGCTTAGAGAGTCTTAGAGAGTGAGGTTTTTGTAAGGAGTTTCAGTACTTGTAAATTTCTATTCTTGTAGTAATAGAATCCATTTTTCCTCAAAACACTCTTCATTGATAAGAGAATCACAACAAATATTGAGTTAGAACATTTAGGATTCGAGGAATTTGAGGAGGAAAATTTTCCAATTTTACAAGCCTCAAATTTTATTTGTGTGTGAAACTAAAATGTAAGCAAGATTTTTGGATAGAGTAACGAGGAAATTAAATTTCAATTGTTATTTTCCAATCATTGATCTACATAATCCAAAAGCCATAACCCTGGCGTATAAATGCAAGGAGGATGTATAACTGATATAGGATCTTGTGGAACATGATTTGATTCAGCAAGTTGTTCCTTGGGTTTGTTATGGAGTTTTCAATGAGATTCTTGATGGAGACAAATGAAGGGCAATTCAAGGATGTTAGTTTAATGGTTAATATGAAAGAGGATTTGAGGGTGTGCGACTTAACTGATCTGGGTTTTGACGGATACACTTTTACTTGGTCAAATAAAAGACGTAGTAGCCATTTTATTGAGGAAAGATTTAATGATTTTTTTTTATAGAATTACTTGTGGTTCTGTTTGAATAAGCGGTGGTAAGTTTACCAATTAGATAACTAGAGCTCGGACCACTGTCATGTTCTGCTATAGGTTAAAGCTAAATGAAAATTCACGATTAGCCTAAGGTTTTGACCCTATGCGGAATTTAACGCAATAAACAAGACAAGTCCTGATTACTGCTACTATGGATAAATTAACAAGCAACCACAATATCCAACAATTAATTATGCTAAAAATATAAAAACAATAATAATAAATTAAAGCAGTAAATTAAATCAATCACACAAAATCAACACAATAATTTTGGTGACGAAGTGGAAAACTTTTGCGAGTAAAAAAACCACTCCGGGTATAGGCTACCACCCGAATCCACTATATAGAGAAAAACTTATAGCGACGGTCAAGACCTATGGTGGCAACTCCACTGACTCAAGTACCTCAATACTACAAGCACTCAAGGCAACTCCTCAAGCCCGCGACCCACTATTTTCTTCAGAACCTCTGAAGTCTCCGAGTATATTGTATCACCTCTGACGCCAGAACTCCGACTACCAAAACTCCTCCTAAATAACTCTAAAGGATTAGGGATTTTGGGTTAAGTTGTGTTGAAGGTTTATCAAATATGGAATCACACATTTAACAAAGAAGACAAGAAGATGAAAAGAGTCTTCAAGGTGGATTCAATAAAGGTTGAAAGCTTTGAGAGATTTTGGCTCAAAGGAAAAATGCTTTAACTTTTGGGGATGGCGGCTACATGTTATATTTATAGGTAGGGTGAAAAAGCTAGGGTTTTGAAAGTGAAAAGGGCCAAAAATGCGTTCAGATCACATTCGCATTCGAACGCATACTAGAACGCTCCACGAACGCTCCCTTTCTGTGAAGACTTGTTCAAACGCCACTCGAACGCACAACGAACGTGAGCTCTCTAAAATGATCCCGTTCGAAGCCATAAAGAACGTGACTTAAACAATTGCTCTCTAGAATGTTCCCGTTCAAACCCAATGGAGAACGTGCCACTAACGCCACACGTTCGAACCCAATAAAGAATGCAACACTAACGCCAATCGTTCGAACACTGTAATGAACGCACCACAAACGCATGTCTGATGCATAGCAGCCAAAAACTAGTCCAATTGCACAAAGATCTTCACGACTAATTACAACTCAATTGAACTTGCTTTGTCACGAACACACGCTAATAAAAATGGAACTAACACTAAAGATGCTAACAAGAGAAATGATAATGAAGAATTATGAAGTAATTACGAATAATGCAAGGAGATTGTTAGAGACTATTGGATGGGTAGTACTGGCAGCAAGATTCCAAATCAACAGTTAGTTTTAACTTGAAAATTGAGAAATCAAAGCAAGCTTTAACGAATTTGAGTGGGAATATTTTCTAAATATAGTATATAAATTTATATATAGGAAATGAAAGAATATAATCCTGAAGTGAAAAGATTAAATCCTAGGATTTAAATAGAATGATATGTTCTTTAAGGAGAAATAACATAACCCTTAGGCGAAAGGATCCAATGAAGGGTTATAAATGAAAATTCGAATATGTCATAGGTTCTGACCTTATGCGGAATAAAACACAATAAATACAGATAAGTTTTATTTATTGTCCCTATGGATTACCAACAAGCACCCTTATTTCTAATCAATTATAAATCAAAGTAAAATACTAAAGCAATAAACAAAATCAACATAATAATTTTGTTGACGAAGTGGAAAACACGTGGGAGTAAAAAATCACTCAGGGTATCTAGGCTGCCAGCCAAAATCCACTATAATGAGAAATACTTACAGTGCTGGTAAAAGACCTATGGTAGCAACTCCGCCGACTGTAATACCTCTAGACTGTAATAACTCGAAGAGCTCATCGAGCCCGTACCAACCAACATTGTTTAGAACCTCTGAAATCTTTGAGTGGATCAACTTTCCAAGCATTCAATGTCGGAACTCCTACTACCAATCTTCCTCCTAGAGAACTTTGAAGGATTAGGAAATTGGGTTTGGTTGTGTTGATGGTATAACAAATATCAATATCACCAAGGAAATGAAGATAAGAGATTCAAAAGAGTCTTTCAGGTGAAAGACATGAAGGTTAAAAGGCTAAGGAGATTAAAGGCCTTAAGAGATTATGTTTTCAACAATTGTGAGGATGGCCATAAGTTTGTTTATATAGATAGGGCAAAAGGTAGGATTTCCAAGTTAAAATTTGACTTACAAACGCGTCCAAAATAGTCCACTTACGTAGGGCGTTCGAACGCCAAACGAAACCTCGAACGCAAACTCACTGGAAGATTTCGTTTGAATTGGAAGATAAACGCACTACGCACGGGAACCTTCTGCCAAGCATCATTCGAACCCAAACATGAATGTGACACTGTGGATACGAGTTTTCACCTGAGTCCCACAATCGAGAATCTGGATTTTAAGAGCACTAGCGAACCTGCAAAATAAGGCTGGTATTAGCGGAGAGTACTGCCCACCGGTGTGGTGGAAACTGTAGACACTCCGACGCCCAAGTCAGTAGTGTGGATAAGACGGAAGTAGAGAGAATAAGGCCTGAAATTACCTCTATCTCAGTTTGTTTACCGTGAGGGCAGAGTGTTTGATATTTCTTGGGTGATATGCTGTGGAATTGTATAATGTTCCCTCCTCTCCATGCCATGAGCCTTCTCTTTTATAAGTCCTCTGATGTGGCGTTATTTACCCTTCTTCTGCCCGTTGGGATTTCTGTAACTGTAGACATAATGATGGTGTTTATGACTATCTCTGTAACTGCTGGTTTAATTGGTGGGTTTTATAAGTTTAGGCATTTTCCCAACTTAGCTATTGATGGGCGATGGGTGATGGACGATGGACGATGGGCGATGGGCTTTGGGCTGGTATGGTTTCTCGGTCCGGTGTTGGTTTTTAAACTGGATTTGATTGTGGGCGTTGGGTCTCTGGTTTCGTGGTTGGCCTAGAGGTGAAATGTCAGTTTGACCCTTGGGCCCAAATTTGGCCCATAAAATTTGTCCCATACTCTCCAAGTCTATGAGCCTCTGACTTGGAGAGTACATTTGCGCATGTCGAATGAAACAGGACACGGGTAGTTGTTTTACCGATCATGGCATAGGCTCAAAGCTAATCCACACGGTGTTTCATCGTATGGACTGGGGGAGATCCATGATTTTCCTTGATTCGTCATGAATCTATGGGGGATGTCCCTAGTTGACTTTGAACCAGATGTAGGTTCAGGAATTCTATCACTCAACATGTCGTATGGACTGAGGGTCGTTCATATCTTTATTTGACTCGGTATGAGTCTATGGAGGATGTCCTCGGTTGACTAAACCAGATGAAGGTTCATGAGTTATTTCATTCGACATGTCTTATTGACTGAGGGAAGTCCATATCTTCAATTGACTCGACGAGAGTCCACGGGGATGTCCCCGGTCGACTGAACCAGATGAAGGTTTATGAGTAATTTCACTCGACATGTCGTATGGACTGAGGGAGGTCCATATCTTCATTTGACTCGATATGATTCCATGGGGGATGTCCTCAGTCGACTGAACCAGATGAAGGTTCATGAGTAATTTCACTCGACATGTCATATAGACTGAGGGAGGTCCATATCTTCATTTGACTCGACATGAGTCCATGGGGGATGTCCCCGATCGACTGAACCAGATGATGGTTTATGAGTTATTTCACTAGACATGTCGTATGGACTGAGGGAGGTCCATATCTTCAATTGACTCGATATGAGTCCATGGGGGATGTTCCCGATCGACTGAACCAGATGAAGGTTCAAGAGTAATTTCACTCGACATGTCGTATGGACTGAGGGAGGTCTATATCTTCATTTGACTCGACATGAGTCCATGAGGGATGTCCCCGGTTGACTGAACTAGATGAGCGTTCATGAGTTATTTCACTCGACATGTCGTATGGACTGAGAGAGGTCCATATCTTCAATTGAATCAACATGAGTCCATAGGGGATGTCCCCGGTCGACTGAACCAGATGGAGGTTCATGATTTATTTCATTCGACATGTCGTATGGACTGAGGGAGGTCCATATCTTCAATTGACTGGATATGAGTCCTTGAATATGTCCCCAGTCGACTGAACCAGATGAAGGTTCAAGAGTTATTTCATTCGACATGAAATATGGACTGAGGGAGGTCCATATCTTCATTTGACTCGACATAAATCCATGGGGGATGTCCCCGGTCGACTGAACCAGATGAGGGTTCAAGTGTGATATATCGAGTGACACTGTTCTCCTTGCTAGGCCTTTTATGTCGTTTCTCATTCGACACCAGGACCGCTTCTAGGTTTATTTCTAGCCATTTAATGCAACCCTAGTGTAAGTTACGAGGAGTTTTGGCGGGAATTTGAGGCGCCAAAAAAGGAAGGGTGTATAGGAGAGCTTCGATCGTTCATTTGCCTCATTCTCAAAATTTCACTTCAGAGATCAAGTTGGGAGAGCTCTCAAACCTTCAAGGTATTCTTCAAAAAATCATATATTGTTCTTCATTATCTTTAAACATTCATAGAATAGATTCAAGCTGTTCTTAGGCAAAATTAGGCTGTTTGATCCTTCGAACCTTAGATCTATTATCGAAATTGTGTTTATGGGTTTTGATATTTAGGGAATAGGTTTTTAAGGAATTTAGTGTTTGTATGCTCGCTTTTTGGAGAATGTCAAGTGGAGAATCCTTAGGCAATCTAGATACTGAGATTGATAAGTTTGTCGAATCATCCTCAAGCAAGACGAAAGAGGACGAAGTGTATAGAGATTGGTCATATCAGGATCTAATCGAGGCTGGGTTAATAACCGTAACTGAGTTATCTCGGGAAGTCCCCATTGAAGCTATACAACTTAGGACTTTACCAGCCATTGTAGAGTCGAGTGAAGTACCTAATACAAGTGAACTGACGAATCAGCTAATAAAGAACCCTGCTAGTCGTGTGATAGAAAGAACTCTGATGGAAATCAGATTCAAATATAGGTTTCCAGACTCAATAGAATTGAGATTACCCTTGTCGTGTGAAAGAATAGATTATAAAGTTCTAGGATGGATTGGGTTCTATGAGCGGCCCTTTGCGGACGGACTGAGGTTCCCCATACCAAGATTAGTTTGAGAGGTCTTATACCACTTTCAAATTGCTCCATCTCAATTGATGCCTAATGCTTGGAGGATTATATTGTCGATTGAATGCATGGCTTTCAAATTAGGAGTGTTCTTTGAGGTGAAGGATGTTCTGTCTACATACTACTTAAAGGAACACTTGACTGAGAATGGAAGATATACATTGTTTCTTCGACAGAGGAAGAAACATTTAGTCACCGGACTTCCAATGAATGATAGGGGAAATTGGCAGTCTGATTACTTCTTTGTGAGATGTGAGGGTATTTTTGGGTTGGCTGGAGCTGGTCGAATCCCAGAATACTGGTGCTTGGCGAGTGTGTATTTTTCTTTAATATGTGTACTCTTCGAACATACTTATTAATTAGACTGACCTTATATTTGTTTCTGCAGATCCTTTGAGAAATAGGTCGTTTGATACAACATCAAGTCGAACCATTTCTAACACTAAAGCTATCTTAGCTCTGCCTGCCGAAGAAAGAGACTGGGGAGACATCTTGGTAGAGAGAAGGTTGAGAACTACTCTATTGTGGAGGGAAATTCATCAACGAGAAGGTACCCTTTTGGCTTTTTGTAAACACGTGTTGGCCGTAATATACTGTAATTGGTCGTGTCGAGAGCTATACGAAGAGTCGATATTTTTCAAGTCTTTAACACATGAAGAAATTTTGTGCGCAGAGGAAATAATGTCTGGGCCATTCAAAATATCATCACTCGACGAAATAAAGAGCCGGAAGAAGTCCAGGAAGTTGAAGGTGAATGAGCCTAATGTTGGGAAGGTATAGGGTCTTCAACCTAAAGTTGTCATGTCGAGTGAAGGTGTTGTGGAGAAGGGGAAGTCGACTGAGATGATAACGTCTGGGAAGAAAAGGAAAGTCACAATTGAGGTGGAAGAAGATAGTGACAATGTCTTAATAAGGATTCCTCAAGGGTCGACAATAATCTCGACCTTCAAGTTTGAACACTTTTGTGAAAGAGTTTCTTTTGGAGGAGGATGAAGAAAGGTTGGCTCGGATAGGCCCGGTTGAAGCAATGAAGAAAGCGACGAATTTGAACTATCAAATATGTACACTTAAGATTTCCTTTAAATTTCCTGACTTACTGGTCGAATGATTTCTAACCATAATTTTTTCAGGCATTGGAGTGCAGCCTTTACATGTAAAAATATGCCGAGTCGAGTCAGAAGAGAAATAGGGAATTGGAGAAGGCCCTATCAGTAGTGAGAAATGAAGCATTGGAACTGAAGTCTGGGTTGGATGTGTCTGAGAAGAGGGCGAAAGGACTAGAGAAGAAATTGAAAGAAACCAAGGCTACACTTAAAGTCGAGAAGGAGATGTCCGAAGCAACAATTGAAGCCTACAAGCAGGGTTTTGATAATGTAAAAAAGGAAAAAGAGCAGCCACTTGAAAAATTGGAAGGGATTGCCATCGAATCCATGTTGAAAGATAGATATGACTTGATGAAGGAATATCTTGCTAGGAAATATGTTGATTGGAAGCCTGAGAAGTGGATTCGGGAGTACGAAAGACATGTAGCCGGGCTTTCCTCGTCGACTGAGGGCTATGAAGAAGAAAAATGTGGTGAAGTCGAGTAAAGGAAAGATGAGGTTGCGGAGGTTGTAGTTCCCAAAGTTGAAGTTATGGCGCCCAGAGGTCAGGTGGAGGAATGAAAGGGTGCTGAACTGTCGAGAGCCGAAGCTGATGTTCGAGGAGATTATGCTCCTGTTGGCACTCCCATGACTGAAGAGCAACTAGCTAGTGCTCCAGAAGTTTAAGAACATTTACTAATCTAATGTACTTAGGATTTTTCATGTGTTAATATTTTGTACAAGGCAGGCCATTTTGTCGAATGGAAAAAGGAATTTATAATGAATGAATTTTTTTTCTAATCAGTCGAATGAATTTTTGCAAACAACAAATATTTCATCGTTCGAAAGATAACTAATCAGTCGAATGAATTTTCGTAAACAATAAATCTTTTATTTCATACTTCGAAAGATAACTAAGTATTGCATGCATTACCAGAAGAACCGCAGTCGAATGAATTTTCGCAAACAACAAATCTTTTATTTCATACTTCGAAAGATAACTAAGTATTGCATGCATTACCAGAAGAATCGCTTGAGATGAACGGCGTTCCAACTGCTGCGGATGAAAGTCTTTTCCATAGTTTGTAGTTTGTAAGCTCCTCTCCCAATGTTTTTGGTGATGAGGTACGGACCCTCCCAGTTTACCATCTCAAACTTCCTTTGTGTTCTGAAAAACTCTGCGTAAGACCCAATCTTCTTCCTTGAAAGTTCTGCTCCTGACATTTTTGTCAAAGTATCTAGCCATCCTCTGTTGATGAGCAGCTAGTCGAATGGAAGCTCGGTCTCTGACTTCATCAATTGTATCGAGACTGTAATTCATAAGTTGTCATTTTGATTCCTCGTCGAGTCATTGGTAGCGTGGGGATGAGATGGTTTCTTCGGTTGGTATCACAGCTTATGCACCAAAGGCCAGTGAGAAAGGGGTTTCGCCTGTTGATGATCGGGTCATTGTTCTGTAGGACCACAACACCTGCCCAAGTACATTTAGCCTTCTCTAATCTTTTCTTCAAAGTGTTCAGTATCATTTTGTTAGACGATTCGGCTTGGCCGTTGGCTTGTGGGAAACGTGGGGTTGAGAAGCTTAACTTTATGCCCCAATTCTTGCAGAAATCTTGAAAATGATGGCTGATGAATTACGAACCATTATCAGTTATGATTTCTCTGGGTATGCCGAACTGACATATGATATTCTTCCAGAAGAATGTTTGTGCCTCCTTGTTGCGTATCCTGGCGAATGATTCTGCTTCGATCCACTTCAAGTAGTAATCCGTCAGTACAAGTATGTAGACTCGCTGACCTGGGGCGGTAGGGAATTTCCCAACGATGTCCATCCCCCACTTCATGAACGGCCAGGGGTATGATGGGATTGAGTCTTTTTGGTGGGAGATGCGAGACTGGAGCAAACCTTTGACATTTCTCACAGTTCTTGGTGAATTCTGCTGAGTCAGACCTCATTGTAGGCCAGTAGTTACCTGTCGAATGGGCTCATAGTGCCAAACTCCTACCTCCGGAATGATTCCCACATTCCCCTTCGTGCAGTTATATCAACACATGGCGTGCCTCTTCATGGGTGAGGCATCTCAAGTAGGGTCCGGAAAATGATCTCTTTAGCAACCGACCGTCGAATAAAGTGAATCTTGTAGACTGCCTCTGGATATTTCTGGCCTGGAGTTTGTCTTTTGGGAGTTTGCCTTCTTGTAGATACTTGATTATTGGTGTCATCTAGGAGTCGGCTGAATGTATTGAGACGACTTTTTTTTCTTCTTTCCAAATTTCCGGCCAATTGAAATATACTACCAATATTGATCGTGGTTGGTCTCTTTGCATCATTGAACCAAGGGTGGCCAGTGCATCTACTTGGGAGTTGTTGCTTCTTGGGACTTGGGTTATAGTGAGTTCCTCAAACGTCAACTGAATATCTCTAACCTTTTGTAAATAGGATGCCATCTGTGGATCTCTTGCGTGGTATGATCCCTGAATCTGATTGACAATCAGTTGTGAATCAGACTTGACTTATACCTTTTTAGCTTCGAGTTCCTTGGCCAAGGACAACCTTGTAATCAACGTTTCATATTCTGCTTCATTGTTGGTGACTCTGAAACCGTATTTGATTGCTTGTTGCATAACATCACCCTCCCGAGTGGTAATCATTATCCCCAGGCCATGAAATGGTCGAACGGATACAACAGACTTCTGCTTCAGCTGTAACAAGTAGGCTGGGAGTAAAGTCAGCTACGAAGTCCACTAAGGCTTGTGATTTGATGGTGGTACTGGGCTGGTATGTGATGTCGTGATCCCCAAGTTTAATTGCCCATTTCATCAGCCTCCCTGACAACTCCGGTTTATGGAGTATGCTCCTCAAGGGATGCGCAGTGTACACCATGATTGGATGCCCCTAAAAGTAGGGTCGAAGCTTCCTTACAGCCATTATCAAAGCGAACACCAATTTCTCCATTAATAGGTAGCGTGTTCTGCTCCCTGCAGCGCTTTACTCACGTATTAGACTGGGAGTTGTGCTTTCATCTCTTCTCTGATCAAGATTGCACTTACTGCGTGTTCTGAAACCCCTAGGTAAAGAAAAAGCATCTCATTATCGAGTGGTTTTGACAGCAAAAGTGGAGTGGTAAGATATCGCTTGAGTCCTTCCAAAGCTTCTTCACAAGCGAGAGTCCACTCGAAGTTATTTGCCTTTTTTAAGGCCGAAAAGAACAGCAAGCTCTTGTCTGTAGACTTTGAGATGAATCTGTTAAGTGATGCTATTCTTCCTGCTAGTTGCATGACGTCCTTTGGGCTCGTAGAAGAAGGGATCGCAAGGATAGACTTGATCTGCTCTGGATTTGCTTCTATCCCACGTCGAGTGACCACGTAACATAGGAATTTCCCTGAAGCGACACCAAAAGCACATTTCGTAGGATTTAACTTCATTCCGTACATGTCCATTATGTTGAAAGCTTCTTCCAAGTGCTCGAGATGTTGTTCTCACTTAGAAGATTTCACCAGCATGTCGTCTATGTAAACCTCCATTGTTTTCCCAATTTGTTTGGAGAACATTTTATTGACCGGACGTTGATATGTTGCCCCAGCATTTTTCAGGCCGAATGGAATAACCTTGTAGCAGTATATGCCACGGTTGGTGACAAAGGCCGTCTTCTATTGGTCGCCTGGATGCATGATGATTTGATTATAGCCTGAATACGCATCCATGAAACTCAATAATTCATGCCCGGTTGTAGCGTCGACCATCAAATCTATGTGTGGTAGAGGGAATGAATATTTCAGATAGGCTTTATTCAGATCTGTAAAGTCGATGCAGACTCACCACTTCCCATTCTTGTTTCTGACGACAACCACATTGGCAAGCCACTCCGGAAACTGAACTTCTCTGACAGCCCAACTCTGTAACAATTTCTGAACTTCCTCATCAATGATTCGATTTCTTTCTGGAGCAAACTTCCTTCTCTTCTGCCTGACCGGGGTGTAGTCTGGATCTACATGGAGTTCATGTGTAATCAACTCGGGGTTGATTCCCGTCATGTCTTTGTGAGACCACGGAAAACTGTCGTGTCGACTCTTCAAGAATTTGATCAGCTCGGCCTTTAGCTCGAGATCTAAGTTTGCTCCAATTCGTGCCATATGATCCGCATGTTGGGGGTGAATCTGGACCTCGTCAAGCTCCTCTAGGCTTGGTAGTGTTGGCTCTACGTTGAGAGACCCACTCTGTAATTGCTATGCAGAGTCGATTTTCACCTTTAAGGTTGTCTGGTAGAAGCTCCTGGATACGGATCTATCACCTTTAATCTCTTGAATTCCCTATTTGGTCGGGAACTTTAGAACCTGGTGATAGTGGAAGACACCGCCCTCATTTCATGAATCCAAGGTCTGCTCATAATGAGATTGTAGGCTGAGGGGCTGTCCAAGACCAAGAACATGGTCATTTTGTTGACTCCCGCGACGTAGACTGGGAGCGATATTTCTCCCATTGTGAATTTTTGTTCCCCACTAAATCCAATCAACACTGTCGTCCGTCTGTTTATCTTCTCCAGCTCGGCCTCCATGTCTGCGATGGCTGCGGTGAAAATGATGTTGGTTGAAGACCACGTGTCGACCAACACTCGTTTGATCATAAAGTTTGCCACTTGCAAGGAGATAACTAGAGCATCATGGTGTGGATTCAAATTGCATGAATCTCCATCGTCTGGGAACTCCATAGTTAAGTTTGTAAATATCCTCTCCACTGACATTGCAGTATGGGGAATGCTATTTGCAAGAACCCGTGAATATTGTTTGGCCGCTGAATAAAATACTCCACTTATTTCTGATCCTCCCGAAATGACATTGACTGTGTTGTTAATTGTTGGAGGCGGGGTTAGAGCCTCTCCTTGACCATCTCTCTAATCTCTCCGTGCCAAGGTGGCTTTCCCTTTCTCCGTGAGCAAATCCCTCTGAAATCCCTTGTTTAGCAGCTCCAATACCTCCAACCTCAGTGCTACACATTCTGCCGTCGTATGGCCGTAGTCTCTATGAAACTCACACCATTTTCTGGTGTCTTTTTTTTTATGGAGTTCTCTTTGGAGCGTGGGGGCCATTTTACCTCGTTTCTCCTTCTTGAGGACTGAAACCAATTCCCATGGAGAAATTGTAAAATTATAGTCTGGGAGCCTGAGTCTGCTTGCTGGCATTCCTTCCCAGTTTTTGTAAGGCCGTGGTCGTCTGTCGTAGTCTTTGTGGAAAGGTCTGTGCTCATTTCTCTGTTGGATTTTTTTTTTCTGTAGGGTGATGAGGAACCAGGTCGCGTTGCCTGGAGACAGCAAGCGTTCTATCACTCTCTGAGCTGGAGGTGTCTTCTATTCTTTTGTTTCTCTTGACTTCTTCCCATCTTATTTCAATCTGGGCCCGTGCCATAGCCTGGTCCATTGTGTAGCATTGAAACTTGATAAGTTTTTTTTGTAGAGACCACTTTCGTAGAGAAATCCATTCCGGAAAGCCTCCACCACTGTAGGTTGGTGGAGATCTGGAATATTTATTCTTTCGTTGTTGAAGCTGTTAGTGTCATAGACATGCCCAAGTTCACTAAGTCATGATATTGTGTGTGAATGATCAAGAAAGTTTGCGGAAAAAACTTACATTGAACGGATGTTGGATTTCAAAAATCTTTGTATATTGATGAAGCTCCAAGCTTTGTCGAAGGATTCCAACCTAATGGTGAGTTTCCCTATCACCTCACAAGACTCTATAAGTGCTAGCTTGCTTGATTTTTGAAGCAAAATCAATGGAGAAATGAACCATAGTTCACGGCAATTGAAGGGGAAGAAGAGAGTTTTGGTTTTGATATTTTGTTTTCTAAAAACTAATACCAAAAGTCAACTTAAAAAGGTGTATATCTTTTCCAAAAGAAAAGCAAAGTGTGTTGGAGGGAAAAAAGCATTAAATGCTCCCATCTACTTCTATCACTCAAGTGACTTGTTGATATAAGTTAGTGGGTCTCACACTTAAATTCAAAATTCAAGTTGGGTTGCTCAACACACTTCGGGCTCGGGTTCATTTAATCCGATTAAACGAATTTTTCGTTGCGACGTAATTAAATCCAATTTAATTAAATAATAATGCCTAGCAAAATTATTATGAAAGTTGCTTACGAATTAATTCCAAATTATTTCTTTCGCCCGAATTAAAATCCAATTTTAATTTCGCATTGAAATCTAATTTCAATTAATATATCCAATATATTATTTAATCGATTAATTCCAAATTAATCGCGTTCTCTCTTCTATTCGAATTTTATCCCAGATAAATTCTTACCGCAATGAATCCCAGATTAATTTTCTCTCTCTCATAATTAATCCCAGATTAATTATGTTCGAGTCAAATGTCATCGGTGAATCTTCGGGAAGCGACCCAAGAGATCCCTGGATATGTTGGCAATAAATACGGTTATCGGACTATCCGAACACGTTCGTACCCCGTACCACGTTTTTACCGATTTACAAGACATGGTTGGCTTCTAGGAAATCACCGTGCCTATCCAATTCTCCAGAAATATTCAACAAGGAATATATAATCTTTATCAGACATAGTATACAATGTATTGCGTATTACGATCTAGTATCAGATGTCACTTGTTGGACAATTATGACCCATAGCATCACTATTTGTACAGAACATGATGTTGTTGTACAAATTAACTATGTGACAAAGGAAATTGCTCTTTTATCATTTGTAATTGGATTACCAAGATACATAAATGATAAAAGTCCATATGATTAGTACCAGATTAATAAGATATGAGACAATATTAATCCACTAAGGTTTAATCATTAAAATATCCCTAGTCTTAGTATTATCGAGATTGGACATCGATAATGCGGAATAGACTAGTATTGCACTTGTGCGCGTTGTGGGAGCATAACAACATAGTTCTCATATACTTAAGTAGTGGATACTTATGCAAGTGTAATAGAATATTGTGTTTACCGATGGTACGGAAATAGCTTCGCTCTGGATAGACCCCTCGGAATTCCATTGGTAGTATGACTATGTGTCTATGGAAGTCCGAATCAGGGTAGGTGTATTTGGTCTTAACCTGAGACTTGCACCGCTAATACTTGCGACAATCAATATACTTTGGTTTTGGTCGTCCATGGCTTTAACCGGTTCTGTGTATGCCTCTTCTGGGTATATTGAGAATCGTAGTGTATTGGGTGTGATGTCAAGATGAAAGTATCACTCCAGTCATATGGAGATGATGGTCACATATGATACGAAACTGGTACTCTTATATGCTGCAGCTATCGGGATAATATGACTAGGTCATGTTTATCCGATTATCGAGACTAGTTACTAGAGATCCGATATGTGCTTCATACGGGGCAGACACATTCCAGCCCTAGGCCTATCACGTGACATCCGATACTGGATCGCAATACGCAATACTACGTATACTACGCTTGATATAAATTACATATTCATTTAAGAATATTTCTGGAGATTTGGGTAGGCACGGTGCTTTGCTAGAAGCCAACCATGTCTTGTAAATCAGTAAAAACGTAGTACTAGGTACGTACGTGTTCGGATAGTTCGACGACCGGATTTACTGCCAACATATCCGGGGATCTCATGGGTCGCTTCCCGAAGATTCACTGATGACGTATGACTCGAACATAATTAATCTGAGATGAATTATTAGAGAGAGAAAATTAATCTAGAATTAATTACGGAGATATTTTCTCTGGGATAAAATATTATTTAAAGAGAGAGAACGATTAATTTGGAATTAATCGATAAAATAATATATTCGATATATTAAACGAAATTGGATTTCGACGCGGAATTAAAATTAGATTTTAATTCGGGTGAACGAGTTAATTTAGAATTTTGCTAGGCATAATTATTTAATTAAATTTGAATTAATTACGTCGCAAGGGAAAATTCGTTAATTCAGAATTAGCGAACCCGAGCCCGGGAGTGTTTGCGGGCCCACTCGTATTTCGAATAAAGTGGGGCCCATAAGTCACATCATGTGTCACATCACTAGTGAACTTTATCACTTTAATGTGATGGAAGTTGTTGGTAGGTGGTGGAGTGTGTAACACACTAGTGTGATGGCTTGAAAGACATTTACCATTTTTTATTATTTTTGGTATTTGACTTTCATTTAGTGTATTAGATTACACAACACACAAACAACATAACTCTTCTCTCTCTCTCCCTCCAACTCACGACCAAGGGCCATTTTTCTCTCTTTTGCTTCTCCTTTGCCGAGAGCAACACAAGGGGAAATAGAAAAATTACGGCAATTTTTCAAGAGTGCTAGTACACTAAAGGGGTTACACAAAGGTGATAGGGAAACCCATTCATGAGCATGGAATCCATTCTCAAAGCTTGGAGCTTGAAGATCAAACATGGAGCACAAATGGAGGCTTGGCCGAGAGCTTCAAGGAGCAAGAAGTTTTTTTGCGTTCTTCGCATCGCAAAGCCAATCAAAGTGAGTATTTCCGCAACTTTACTTTGTTGTATTCGCACTTTTCATCGCTTAATAAGATCTTGGTTTGACCTAGAAAACCCAACATCACATGCTAGGCCTGGGGCATGAATTGTGTCTGTCCCGTATGAAGCATATATCGGATCACTAGCAACTAGTCTCTATGATCGGATAATCATGACCTTGTCATACTATCCCGATAGCTGCAGCATTTAAGAGTACCAGTTCTGTATCATGTCTGATCATCATCTCCATATGACTGAAGTGATACTTCCATCTTGACATCACACCCAATACACTACGATTCTCAGTAAACCCAGAAGAGGCGTACACAGAACCTCTTAAAGCCCCAGACGACCAAAACCGAAGCATACTGATTGTTGCAAGTATTAGCGATGCAAGTCTCAGGTTAAGGCCACATACACCTACCCTGATTCGGATTCCCATAGACATATAGTCATGTTACCAATGTGATTCCGAGGGGTCTATCCAAAGCGAAGTTGTTCCCGATCCAACGGCTAACAGAAGCTCCTATCACACTTGCATAAGTATCCAATACTTAAATATATGAGAACTATGCCGTTAAGCTTCCATAACGAGCATAAGTGTAACACTAGTCTATTCCGTATTATCGATGTCCAGTATCGATAATACTACGACTAGGGATATTTAATGATTAAACCGTTTATGGATTGATACTGTCTCATATCTTATTAATCAAGAACTAATCATAATGACTTTTATCATTTATATATATCCAAGTAATCTAATTATAAAATAATAAAATAGCAATTTCCTTTGTCACATAGTTAATTTGTACAAAAACCACAATGTCTTTTACAAATAGTGATGCTATGGGTCACAATTGCCCAACAATCTCCCACTTGGCTCATAGCCAATCACTCAAGTATCTAACATTGAACTATGTACTTGTCACTCAAATTTTACTGAGAGATAACTTTCGTCAGTGGATCTGTAATGTTGTCATCTGAAGCGATCTTTTCGATCTTCACATCGCCATGATGAATGATCTCACGAATCAGATGGAAATGTCGAAGTACATGCTTGGATCATTGATGAGACCGCGATTCCTTAGCCTACGCTATAGCCCCGTTATTGTCACAATACAAAGGAACGAGCTTAGCTGCTAACGTAACTACTCCTAATCCAATTAGGAATTTACGGATCCAAATTGCTTCTTTTGCTGCTTCAGCTGCAGCGATATATTTCGCTTCTGTTGTTGAATCGGCAATAGTCTCTTGCTTGGAATATTTCCAGCTCACTGCTCCGTTGTTCAAATAAAATATGTACCCAGATTGCGACTTAGTGTCGTCTTTATCGGTTTGGAAACTTGCATCGGTGAACCCAGTCACTTCAAGTTCTCCATCTCCATAGACTAAGAAAACATCCTTAGTTCGTCTAAAATACTTAAAGATGTTCTTAACAGTAATCCAATGACCATCACCTGGATCAGCCTGATAGCGACTACACATGCTCAAAGCATATAGACATCAGGCCGCGTACATATCATGGCATACATGATCGATCCGACTGCAAAAGCGAACATGATCTGACTCATTGTATCTCTCTCATCTTGTGTTTTAGGACACATGTCCTTAGATAGAGAAACGCCATGTGACACTGGAAGAAATCACTTTTTGGACTGATCCATGTTAAATCTCTTCAACACTTTGTCAATGTACGAGCTCTGGGAGAGTCCAAGCAACTTTCTAGATCTATCCCGGTAGATCATTATTCCCAGAATAAAGGCCGCTTCTCCCAGATGTTTCATAGAGAATTTTAATGAAAGCCAAGCTTTCACCGATTGTAGCATGGGAATGTCATTGCCAATAAGAAATACATCATCAACATAAATGACAATGAATATCAGTGCGCTCCCACTAACCTTCTTATATACACAAGAATCATCTTCGTTTTGAATGAAACCATATTCTTTTATGATCTCATCAAAACATTGGTTCCAAGAACACAATGCTTGCTTCAATCCATAAATGGATCGATTTAACTTGCAAACCTTGTTTACATGTTTTGGCACGACAAAACAGTTAGGCTGTTGCATATAAACATCCTCCAAAAGGTTTATGTTAAGGAAAGTGGTTTTGACGTCCATCTTCCATATTTCATAATCGAAATATGCAACAATAGCAAGCATTAACCGAATGGATTTAATCATGGAAACATGTGAAAAAGTTTCGTCGTAATCGACACCATGTCGTTGATGATACCCTTTCGTTACAAGCCTAGCTTTGTACATTTGTATTTTGCCATCCATGTCAGTCTTCTTCTTGAAAACCTATTTACAACCAATCGGCTTAACGCCTTCTGGCGCATCAACTAGTGTCCAAACTTGGTTGGTATACATGGAATCCATTTAGGACTTCATGACTTCTTGCCATAAAGAGGAGTCGATACCTTGTATCGCTTCCTTATACGTAGCCGGTTCGTCTTCCTCAATAAGATTGATATCCACATGAGGTGAAATTAGAAACCCATACCTCTCGGGTTGTTTTCTGACTCTCTCTGATTTACGGGGTCTTGTGTATTAGAAGATTATGGTACAGTCTAATCCCTGATGAACTGTTCGTGTTCCGTGAGGGAGTCGGTGCCAGGAACAGTATCACTCCGATTTTCATCGAGTTTTACTTTCCTATCACTTACCACTGCATTTAGGAATTACTTTTTGAGGAAAACCGCATGGAGAGCAATAAATACCTTGTTCTCTTGTGGGTTGTAGAAGTAATATCATTTGGTTTCCCTAGGATAACCTACAAATAGACACTTATCTGATTTGGGTTCTAGTTTGGTATCATCCAAATGTTTAAGATATGCCCAGCATCCCCAAATCATCAGAAATGAGAAACCCGGTTTCTTTCCTGTCCATAATTCATATGGAGTCTGTCCAATAGAATTTGATGGAACCTTATTCAAAATAAGTATTGCACCGTTTAATGCATATCCCCAGAAGGAAATTGGTCAATGCGACTCATTATTGACCTTACCATATCTAACAGAGTTCGGTTTCTCCGTTCGGACACACCGTTCAATTGAGGTGTTCCGGGAGGAGTCCACTGTGAAAGAATACCACACTCTTTCAAGTAATCGAGAAACTCATTGCTTAAGTATTCTCCACCACGGTCCGACCACAATGTTTTAATACTTTAGCCGGTCTGTTTTTCTACTTCGTGTCGAAACTCTTTGAATTTCTCAAAAGTTTCCCACTTGTGTCTCATAAGATACATATAACCATAACGCAATGCATCATCCGTACAGGTTATAAAGTATTCATATCCACCTCGAGCCTGGCTAGACATGGGCCCACATACGTCATTATGAACGAGGGCTAACAGTTCGGTGGCACGTACACCTTTACCACTAAAAGGCGTTTTAGGCATTTTGCCTAATAAATAAGATTCGCAGACATCATAAGAATTATGATCAAATCCATCCAAGTATCCACTCTTCGAAAGTGTGGATATACAAGTCTTGTTTATGTGTCCCAGACGACAATGCCACATATAAGTTTCATATGTGCTACTTAATTTAAGCCTTTTGTTTATCATTTTATATGTATGAGATTCTTTTATATTCAAAATATAAAGACCGTTATTAATATCAGCAATACATATCTCAAAATCATCTTTATAAACAAAACACCCAGTGTTCCGGAATACAAAGGTATACCCACATTGGGTTAAACAAGATATAAAGATAATGATTCTAGTTAAACTGGGTACATAACAATAGTCTGCTAAATTAAATACATGCCCCTAAGGCAGATTCAAAATATAGGTCCCAACGGCCAAAACGACGAATCTTGTCCCATTTCCGACTCGGCGGTTGATCTCTCATGAAGCCAGTTTCCTGCTAATCTGCAGATCCTGCACATCAGTACATATATGAGTACCACATCCAGAATCAAAAATCTAATTTTTAAAACCAGAAGTAGACATGTTTATTTCAATAAAAAATATACATGAAGCCGGTGCCTTGCCCGCCTTCACTTCCTTCATGTGCGCCTTGTACTCACGGAAGTCACGCTTTCAATGACCCCATTTGCCACACTGTAGGCAGACATCTTGGGATTTATCCTTGGTCTTCCCAGAAAACTGTGATGATTTGGCCTTGCCCTTTCTTTTCTTCTTCTTCACACCTAAAGAAGCCTTCGGCCAAGCCTTGGCTTTCTGAGATGTCGAAGTGAAGTGCGCCTCACGCTTCTTACCCTTCAGAAGCTCTTTTTCTACCTCTTTCAGCATCGCCATCAACTCTCCAAGAGTCTTTTCTTGGTTAATAATATTATAATTCATGATGAACCGGCCCCATCTATTAGGCAGAGACTGTAAGATCAAATCTATGGAAGTCTCAGCCTCGAAGGTAATACCCACCTGACCTAGCTGTTCGATGTCAGTAATCATCTGTGACACATCGTGCTCGACAAATGTACCATCTGACATACGAGAGCGAAAGAGCTTCTTCTGTAATTCATACTTCTGAGATCTAAGGTTAGATATGTGAAGTGAAATTACCTACAAGCAATAGCGACAAGAAATCTCTATACCCAAGAGGGGGGTGAATTGGGTTATTGCTATAAATGCGGAATTATAAAATCTTTGCCGATTTTAAGCTCTTATTACCAAATAGGCTCTTAGGTTAATTTTCTCTATTGCAAATAATAACATATATGCAAGTTTTATATTCAATTATATAAATGTAAATAAACTTGCAAATAAGTAAAAGTTAAGGGAAAGAGAAATACGACACCGCGATTTATAGTGGTTCGGCCAACCGTGCCTACGTCCACTCCCCCAAGCCTCGCTTGAATATTTCCACTAAAATCGAGTTTCTGTGGTTCACCCGCAACCAAGAGTTTTCCGCAAAGGCGCACTCCAAACCCTTTTACACTTTTGAGTTTTATTCGTAGGCGCACTCACAACCTTTACACTTTACCCAAACTATGGGATTTCACAACCACAAGTGTTTTTGTTTAAAGAATATTTGAAACACACTTGAGCACTCACAAATATAATGAAGATTGTGTGAGATGCAAAACCCAAGTGTTTTAAGCTCACTACTAAAATATATGAAGGTGTAGTGTGTGTGAGCTTGTATGAGTGTTTAAGTAAATGAAGGTTTAAGACACTCTTGTATTTTCCTTGGTAGAATATGTATGAAGGTTTTCTTAGTCTCTAACCAAACACAAATGAGTTGGGGTTTTATTTATAATAAAATGCAAAGCATTCCCCAACTCTCAGCTAGACCGGTTTGGAAACCAGTATGGAGACCGGTATGCCGGTCTGGGGTTCCAATAGATACTAACGGCTATATTACCGTTGGGCAAGTATACGTTAGACCGGTATGGAAACCGGTATGATGACCGGTAAGGTCCGTTCCGGTTCAAGTAAGTGTGCACAATGAAGAGCCTGACCTGTATGGTCACTGGTATGTAGACCGATTTAGGTCATGCCGATTCCAGTAAGGGAACTAGCCGTTAGGCTCACCGGTATGGTGATCGGTAAGGTCCATGCCGGTTCCAGTGAGCATGCATAACAGAGCATCTCATTGGTATGGATACCGGTAAGGGATCGGTATGCCGGCCTCAGTCAAAAATGCAGAGTAATGAAGGTTTTAAGGCATTTTGTCAAGATCCTAATGCATCTAAGTGAATGTGCATGATCCATATGAGCTTAGGCACTTGAATATTACAATTCACATTACAATTTAAATCCTAAGCTAAGACTTCGCAATATATTCTTCAATTTTCCACAAGTCTTCACATTCTCGCTCTTCACCCCATATGATTCGACACTTTTTGTATTGCTTCGTGTTAGCGCGTCGAAGTCTTATTTCTTGTTGACGTCATCAAAATCCATTTATGCGACCAAGTCGCCAACAATCTCCCCCTTTTTGATGATGACAACCCCTTAAAACTTGTTGATACTTGTGAGCTTATCGGAGTCCAAATTTGACAATTTTGCTCCCCCTCAACATAAGCTCCCCCTCAATGTGTGATTGTCTTTAATAAAGCTCTATAAAAACTTGACAAACACATTAGTACAATTACTCCCCCTTAAACCAAGGGTGAGGGTAAAACAAGTTTTAATCTCATTCTAATGATTTCTCCCCCTTTGACATAATCAAAAAGTGAAGAAGCAAAATTTAAAATCAAATGAGATACTAAATAAATATGTGCATTAAATAATGATACCAAAAATTTAAAAATAAGCACATTTGGCATTTCCCCTTTTTTGCCATAAGATTTAAAAAGAAATCATGTATAATGCAATTTTTCAAGAAATATGTACTAATGATACCAATTAACATTTTATATCAATGTTTCCAATTATATCATTTTATCATTCTAAGCATGATTTTTCCTCAATTGTGATATCAAATAAAATAAGTCATTACATATCATGATACCTACTAAAATCAATGAATTCACTTCAATGCATTTTTAATGATTGTCTTAAAAAAATATCTTACCAATTAATAATCAATTAAAATTCATGCTTTTCATCATCAATGGAAACTTATATCCATATACATGCATTTCATTTTCATTTCAATATGTTACATGGCAAAAGCATTTTTAATGCAAAATCAATCAAATGACCACATATATGTAATTTAATTCAATAAATTCAATGTGATACTAATTGATAAGAAAAAATGGGTTTAAATGTATGATTTAGGCATTGAATGATATCAAATGAACAATTGATACCAATAGAAAGTTGAGTGCATTGCCTAATCACTTTGTATGCTTAAAAGAATATTAGCCAATTTAAATATACATACATACACAAAGAGGAAACGGTACCAATGTTTCCGTAAATACGGATTTTACCTTTACCGTTGCGATTCCTCATCTCTTTGAGCCTTTGGGATCAATTTTGCAATTCTCTTTAAAGATCCATTCCCAAAGCTCCCCCTACAAATTTATCAATTGCACTTTGGTACCCAAACTTTCTTGGGTCCATTGGGGTTAATTTTGATTCCTTGAGGAATCCATGCATTCTTCATCACATTCTTATACATGCATTCAAAAATTTTATGTCCATTTTCATTAGATGCATGACATGTGATATTTTCATTTTTAACATTCTTAGCATGAGAATCGGATGCCTTAACAAAATAATTCTTCAAAAATTTTCTCTTAATACAAGGCCTATATCCTAATCCTTCTCTTTTAAATGCACATTTTTGGGATCCAATAAGCATATTAAAATTTTTATGTCCCAATGTGAATTTGCTAATTATGTTTTGCAAATCTATAACTTTTGAGTTTAATAACACATTTTCATTCAAAATTGATTTGCAATCACATGTCTTAGAGCTAGATGGCATATTTGATATGGCATTTTCAAGTTCTAGCTTTTTCAATTTTAAACATGCATTTTCATCATTTAAGCATGCAATTTCTTTTTCATGTTTAGCCTTTAAGCATATAATCTCATTCTCTACAACATGAATTTTATCCATACAACATGCATGATCATTTTTAAGTGTAGCATGATCATTTTTAACTAATTTCAATTTCTTTTTAAGCACATCACATAATTCTTTTAGACCATTAAAAGCATTAAGTAGATCATTAAAGTCTAGAGAATTGTGTACCTCTTCTTCTTCGCTTTCAAAATGGAAGTCCTCATCCGTGATAGCCATGAATGCTATAGATTTATCTTTGACTTCGACCTCTTCCTCCTCGGATGAGCTTGAATCGCTATCGCTCCAAGTTGAAGTAGCTTTCATTGCCTTTTTCTTTGATTTTCCTTTCATTATTCTCAATGGGCAATCGGTGGCTATATGACCCGGTTTGTTGCATTCATAACACACAATGTTCTTGTTCTTCCGCGGCCATTTTTCTTCTTTCTTTTCATCCGCCTTTGATTTTCCTTTGAGCTTTGCGGATTTGAGGAGCTCCTTTACTTTATTGGTGATGCTTGCTAATTCATCATCACTATCCTCTTCTTCACTTGAGCTTGAGTTGACTATTTTTCTCGCTTTTAAGGCCAATGACTTTCTTGTCTTTTTCTCATCTTCCTCCTTTTTATCTATCTTGATCTCCATTTATACTCAAGTAATTTACCGACCAAATCATCCATCTTTAATGTATTTATGTCGTTTGCTTCTCTAATAGAGGAGGTGTAGCTTCTATATTCCTTCAGGAGTGATCTTAAAATTTTCTTTACTTGATCCGATATCCCGATGACTTTTCCCAAGGCTCCCAAATAACTAATGATGACCGTAAACCTCGAAATCATGTGATCAATTTCTTCCCCGGATTCCATCTTGAAATTATCCAATTCGCACATGAACCGGTTGATCTTCGATTCCTTCACTTGGCTTGTGCCCTCATTGACCATTTCCAAAGACTTCCACAAATCATAAGCATTTCCACATCCGGAAGCTTGCTTACTTGATCCCGATCAATGGCACATAGGAGTTGGTTGAGTGCCTTAGCATTTTGTGAGGCTAGTTTCACATCCTCAATATCCCATTCTAAACTAGGCTTTGGAACATCAACCCTGTTGCTATCCTTCTTTATTGGTACTTTTACGCCCCGTGTGATTACCAAATAAGATTGGGAATCAACGGCAAGGAGATAGTTCAACATCCTCATTTTCCAATAATTATAGTCCGTTCCGGTGTAAAATGGAGGTCTAGTTGTTGAATATCCTTCGGCAAGATTTGACGAGTTGCTTGTAGAAGCCATGATATATTCTCGGATGGTTAAGTCTTGTAGAGAATACCTCGCTCTGATACCAACTGAAATTACCTACAAGCAATAGCGACAAGCAATCTCTATACCCAAGTGGGGGGGTGAATTGGGTTATTGCTATAAATGCGGAATTATAAAATCTTTACCAATTTTAAGCTCTTATTACCAAATAGGCTCTTAGGTTAATTTTCTCTATTGCAAATAATAACATATATGCAAGTTTTCTATTCAATTATATAAATGTAAATAAACTTGCAAATAAGTAAAAGTTAAGGGAAAGAGAAATACGACACCGCGATTTATAGTGGTTCGGCCAACCGTGCCTACGTCCACTCCCCCAAGCCTCACTTGAATATTTCCACTAAAATCGAGTTTCCGTGGTTCACCCGCCACCAAGAGTTTTCCGCAAAGGCGCACTCTAAACCCTTTTACACTTTTGAGTTTTATTCGTAGGCGCACTCACAACCTTTACACTTTACCCAAACTATGGGATTTCACAACCACAAGTGTTTTTGTTTAAATAATATTTGAAACACACTTGAGCACTCACAAATATAATGAAGATTGTGTGAGATGCAAAACCCAAGTGTTCTAAGCTTACTACTAAAATATATGAAGGTGTAGTGTGTGTGAGCTTGTATGAGTGTTTAAGTAAATGAAGGTTTAAGACACTCTTGTATTTGCCTTGGTAGAATATGTATGAAGGTTTTCTTAGTCTCTAACCAACCACAAATGAGTTGGGGTTCTATTTATAATAAAATGCAAAGCATTCCCCAACTCTCAGCTAGACCGGTTTGGAAAATGGTATGGAGACCGGTATGCCGGTCTGGGGTTCCAACGGATACTAACGGCTATATTACCGTTGGGTAAGTATACGTTAGACCGGTATGAAAATCAGTATGATGACCGGTAAGGTCTGTGCCGGTTATAGTAAGTGTGCACAATGAAGAGCCTGACCAGTATGGTCACCGGTATGTAGACCGGTTTAGGTCATGCCGGTTCCAGTAAAGGAACTAGCCGTTAGGCTCATCGGTATGGTGACCGATAAGGTCCATGCCAGTTCCAGTGAGCATGCATAACAGAGCATCTCACCGGTATGGATACCGGTAAGGGATCGGTATGCCGGTCTCAGACAAAAATGCAGAGTAATGAAGGTTTTAAGGCATTTTGTCATGATCCTAATGCATCTAAGTGAATGTGCATGATCCATATGAGCTTAGGCACTTGAATATTACAATTCACATTACAATTTAAATCCTAAGCTAAGACTTCACAATATATTCTTCAATTTTCCGCAAGTCTTCACATTCTCGCTCTTCACCCCAATGCTTCGACACTTTTTGTATTGCTTCGTGTTTGCGCGTCGAAGTCTTCTTCTTGTTGACATCATCAAAATCCATTTATGCGACCAAGTCGCCAACATGAAGGTCATTCAATTTCAACATCATTTCGTAGGGATCCAATCCCTTATTTTGACGATGAAATTGAGGGGTCATTGCGGCAAGCATGACAGATTGAGCAGTTGATTTGTCATCACTGTGAGTCTTCCAAAGCTCAAGCTCAACTGGCTGCTCAACTCCGGGCTTAGGCCCGAGAGGTCTCTCTCTGACATAGAATAACTTATCGGCCCCCAGGACTATCCTGAGGTTCATATCCCAGTTTGGAAAATTCACACCGTTAAAGACGTTATCGCCCATGATGATGTCCCTAACGTTAATCTTTCCAGCCATCTTGATCACAATAGTCCAACTATTCAATCAACGATTTCTAGTACAGTCCAATTGTTCAAAGAATACAATAAAATATTAGTCCAACTAATATAAATATATAATGACGAAAATAATTTAAAAGCGCGTATTTGGCAAGTATTAAACGAAATTGCAAATTTAATACTGGTCTCCAACTATTTTTCGGCGAGCCTCTAACCCTCTGTTGAGTACTCGGGAAACCCAGTTTCCTAGTGGGCTAGGATCCCGTTAAATAACACACAACCTTGACTTTGGCCAACAAGCTGTATGAAACTTAACTAGGTAGATCTCTAAGATCAATTGGATCCCATCCAATTCCTAGATCCGGTAGGTGGACCTCAAAGTCCAAGATATATATCCAATATATATTTCCTAACCTTTTCCTCTGAATCAACTAAGCCCTGACTTTGGCTCAACAAGCTTAATGATTCCAGTTAAGCGCGACCCATTGACAATGGGAAAGCTTCGTAATCCACATCGATGAATAAGAAGTGACATTGACTTTGGCCAACAAGTCACAACTGCCAAAGACATGCGATATATAAGAAAGCCTTCGTGGTTCAAACACATCTGCGATGGACAATGATCTTGACTTTGGCCAACAAATCAAAGCCAATCTTGGATCTTGAGAAAGAACCACTCAATGGAAGGAATATGCTTAATATTATATTGAGGGTTTTTGCATAAATTGGCATCCAATTTATTATCTTTGATTAGGTCTCATCATACACCCTTAAGCATGTATTCTAAAAGCATAATAAGGCGAGAATAAATTAATAATAATATGCGGATGGATATATAACAATTTGTTCCTAGAACAAATCTCTCATTTTCCTCTCTCCCGCTAGCACTATTCTTACTTCTACCTAATTACATAATACTTTAAAGAAACCTCATTTACATTGAGGGGAATTGGTGAGAAGAGAAATACAAAGAGTAAAGAGATAATAGACTGGACACGCAGGTCCAATTTAATAAATTCTAAATTTATTACAACAATTTCCAAAATTGCCCCTACCCTTCTAATATCCATCCGATATACATTATTCATACAAATACATCCAAGTATTCACACAAAGCATGTTATTCAATCAATCTAATCCAATTAAATAATCTTTGAATTAATGACCATCCAATGTTCATACAACGATTTGATTTGCGCGAGTCCAACTCGTTTAAGAATAAATACTCAAAGTACGTATTCTTGAATTAAATTGAATTACAATTTTAAATCCAATTCAAATTGTTTCCAATATTAATTCATATTTAATTCCAAAATAATTAACCTTATTTTAGTGCCTTCTAGACTTAGATTCTAAATGTAATCTAAATGTGTCTCAAAGGCCCAATTAAAATCCAATGCCAATTTAATTAAAGTCCAATGGGCTTTTAATTAATTCTTTAGGTATGAGCTTTGGCCAATATGGATCCAATCCAATAGCCAAGGCCCAATAAAGAATCACCCTTTTGTCAAAAATCAATTTAGGTCCATTAGGCCCAATTAAATTATTAAAGGCCCAATAATCATATTTGGACTTTATGGAAATGGTTTTAGGCCCAATTTGGATCCAATCCAATTGTCCAAAACCATGCCCATTAAGCCCAAATACAACAAATTAGCCCAATCCAATTTTAAAGACTAATTAATATTAAAACAATATTTCAAATATCATATTAATTTTAATTAAAGTGTAATTAACATAATTAATCTATTAATCTAATATTTCCAAAACATTAATTAATCAAATTAATCATGCTTTAATTATCCAATTCATGTCCAACACAATTGAAGCAAAATCAATCCATTAAACATGCTCAATCTCACGGCAATGGGCATAAAATAACACTCAATTTGATTTCAATCCAATTAAATCAACATACAAGATTTATTTCATGCTTTAAACTCATCCAATAGTCTAAAATCAAAAAATTACCATGAGTGTCCAAGGGTTCATTTTCGGCCAAGCTTAAGAATTTGGGGAAAAAATAATCTAATCAATTTTCTCAATTCTTATGATGCACAAATCCAATTAATCATCATCAAAGCACAACCAAACAACCAATTTTGAAAAAATCATACTCCAAGCACAAAATCCCCAAATAAAGTATATAAACCCTAAATACAAATCATGCTCAGATATGGCTCATGATATCATTGTTAGTGTCCTAGACATGCCCAATGTCACTAAGTCATGATATTGTGTGTGAATAATCAAGAAAGTTTACGGAAAAAACTTACATTGAACGGATGTTGGATTTCAAAAATCTTTGTATAATGATGAAGCTCCAAGCTTTTTTGAAGGATTCAAACCCAATGGTGAGTTTCCCTATCACCTCACAAGACTCTATAAGTGATAGCTTGCTTGATTTTTGAAGCAAAATCAATGGAAAAATGAACCATAGTTCACGGAAATTGAAGGAGAAGAAGAGAGTTTTGATTTTTGATATTTTATTTTCTAAAAACTAATACCAAAAGTCAACTTGAAAAAGGTGTATATCTTTTCCAAAAGAAAAGCAAAGTGTGTTGGAGGGAAAAAACATTAAATGCTCCCATCTACTTACATCACTCAAGTGACTTGTTGATGTAAGTTAGTGGGTCCCACACTTAAATTCAAAATTCAAGTTGGGTTGCTCAACACACTTCGGGCTCGGGTTCGTTTAATCCGATTAAACGAATTTTCCGTTGCGACCTAATAAAATCCAATTTAATTAAATAATAATGCCTAGCAAAATTATTATGAAAGTGACTTACGAATTAATTCCAAATTAATTCGTTCGTTCGAATTAAAATCTAATTTTAATTCCGCATCGAAATCCGATTTCAATTAATATATCCAATATATTATTTAATCGATTAATTCCAAATTAATCGCGTTCTCTCTTCTATTTGAATTTTATCCCAGATAAATTCTTACCTCAATTAATCATAGATTAATTTTTTCTCTCTCATAATTAATCCCAGATTAATTATGTTCGAGTCAAATGTCATCGGTGAATCTTTAGGAAGCGACCCAAGAGATCACTGGATATGTTGGAAGTAAATACGTTCATCGGACTATCCGAACACATCCGTACCCCGTACCACATTCTTACCGATTTACAAGACATGGTTGGCTTCTAGCAAAGCACCGTGCCTACCCAATTCTCCTGAAATATTCAACGAGTAATATATAATCTTTATCAGACATAGTATACAATGTATTGCGTATTATGATCCAGTATTAGATGTCACATGCTAGGCCTGGGGCTGGAATTGTGTCTACCCGTACGAAGCATATATCAGATCACTAGCAACTAGTCTCTGTGATCGGATAATCATGACCTTGTTATACTATCCCGACAATGCTGCAGCATTTAAGAGTACATGTTCAGTATCCTGCGTGATTATCATCTCAATATGACTGAAGTGATACTTCCATCTTGACATCACACCTACTACACTACGATTCTCAGTAAACCCAGAAGAGGCGTACACAGAACCTGTTAAAGCCCCGGACGACAAAACCAAAGCTGATTGTCGCAAGTATTAGCGATGCAAGTCTCAGGTTAGGACCACATACACCTACTGACCGGCGTAAACACACACGTATAACGCAAGCGCACGTATCGTTCAAGTAGTATAAAAATATCGATCCCACGAGGACTTAATTCTACTGTTGTTATTAATTATTGAATCTATTTATTTACAAATATCTAATTATAGGGAGAAGGGAATTGATTGCTTGAATGATTTGATTTGTAGTTTTGCTAAATAAATAAAAAGACAAAAGAAAATACTAAGGAAAATAAAAGACTCGAAGATCTAAGGTTGTGAATCTTTCTAATATCTTTAAAAAGATGAAGTGACTATTTTATGTTTGTGTAATAAATTAGTTTACTAACCTAGAACACGAATTTATGCGAAAGCATCTGTCGATGGTCAGACACAAATACCCAGTTTAATCCAATTGAATCATATGTCTATGTCAATTAAATTACCTGAATTCATTAAGTTTAAGTTTCAATTATGGTTACCCCCGCCCGACATGTATATTCATATCCTGTAAGGAAATCTATTAAAGGGTTATCTATCTTAAAAGAAGATCGTGAGCTATTAAGTCAAAGGTTGAAACCTAAAATCCCTATGTCTAGTTCATTTTAGATTTACCACATCAATCTTATTGGTGATCAAACAACAAGAAGCATTTAAGACTTAATAAGTAAACATTTAAATTACTCAAATTATAAAATAATCTCTTATAAACCGGTGATATTAGATTTCATCACAACCTAGAAAACTAACTTAGTTATAACACATATTTAGTACAAATAAAAAAAACATAAAAATTACTAAAAAGTAAATGCAGGAAAATAAATAAAATGCTAAGGTAAAAGGAATTAACTTCTACTATTTACTATTTAGATATCTCCCATAAAATAATATATAATCTTGTGATATTTTAAATCAATCGTCCGGAATGGCGGTATCCTTTATTAATTCAGATTTTAAATAGTTTATATATTATATTTTAAGGGAGATTAATCTAAATAGCAAAAGTAAAAGTATTACCTTATTACCTCAGCGTGGAGGAGTTACCTCCTCATGGAAGAATAGAATTACTACTACAAAGCGTAAATAAAACTGAATAAAAGAAGAAAATATGAAGAACTCTCTATTATATAAGTATTTACAGAGGATTTGGTACATTTAAAACTAAAAATTCGAAATCTATTTATAGGCAAAAAAAATCTAATTTTTTATTATTATTTTTCGGATTTTTATTTTTTAATTATTTAATTATTTAATTATTATTTTTTTTGGATCGCTGAAATTTTGACACGTGGCATGGTGGCTAAAAAAGACGGCTCGTTGAATTTTTGACATGTGGCATTGTGGTGCAATTACCAAAATACCCTCGGTGTCGGGACGCCCAAAATTACCAAAATACCATTTTTGCCAAATTTCACAGTTTTACTCCAAATCACCTCCAGAATGTCCTGAAACTTTATTTTGGTGTCGGGATGCCAAAAATTACCAAAATACCATTTGTGTCGGGACGCCCAAAATTACCAAAATACCCTTTTTGCCAAATTTCACCAAATTTCACAATTTTGCTTCAAATCACCTCCAGAATGTCCTGAAACTTTATTTATCTACAAAATAACACAAAACACATCAAAATATTCACAAAACTCAAGAAACTATACAAAATATTAAGTTAAATGAGTGGGAAATAGTGATACATTTATCACTCATCACACCCCCAAACCTAACATTTTGCTAGTCCTCGAGCAAAATAAAATAACATAATAAAATTTTAACTAAGCCACTTTCGTAGGGATCACGATTGCATTTAGCATATGCAACAAGCCTTTAAACCCCTAGGTGTCCCTAGTGGACGAGTTGTAGTCTCGTGAGGATTTACAGCAATGATACCCACAAACATTTTATAAAAGTAAAAAGGTAGTGAAACTAATGCACACAAAAGCAAAAAGACAAGAGAAAAGAGAATAAAGAAGTTAGTGACTTAATCATGTGAAACTTCTACTCCAAGTTATTAGTTGTTTTGTTTCATTTTAAATTACTGAATAAGTAAATTCTCCGATTATTTTTACCATTCTCCATATACACAGCCAACAAAATATTAAACAACTCATTTTGCCCATAACAGTCATAAGTGCAGTTGATAAGAGAGTAATATTTTTGTCGTAAAGTTTTATCAGAATTCACACCTTTTTGTAGTAATGGAATAAATTTTCTGATTTTTCTGATTTTTTTTCTTTGATTTTTTTCTCTATTTTTTATTTATATACAATACCTTCCATCTATGTAGCGAGCTTTAGGTCGGTGGCTCCCAAACCAGTTGGCTTTAGGGCATCAGGTGTTAAAACACCCCTAAAGACTTAATTACTCAGACTTCAGATATATATATTTATTTTTCTATCATCGTTTTGATCCATGTAGCGAGCTTTGGGCCAGTGACTCCCAAACCAGTTGGTTTTAGGGCACTAGGTATTAAAATACCCTTACAGACTTAATAACTCGAATCTCAGATTTTTTTTTTATTATTAATTTTTTTTATTTTTATTCCATCACTTTTTGAGATGTTTCTCCAATTAAACTATAGCACTGAATATTACAATCTTTTCAATTTTATCACATGTCCGTATATAGAAAGGTAGTGAGTGAAGGAAGACACCAAACCATCACCTAGCTTTAAATATGCCTTTGATAAAAATGCAAAATATTTTTGCAATTTTTGAAAATTTTTTATTTTTTTTGTATTTTTCGAAAAATTTTGGACTAAAAATAAAAACACAATACAAACAAGTACTATTAACTATTCCTCACCCCCAAACCTAAATGAGACATTGTCCCCAATGTCTTAAACAATAAAAGAAGAGTTTAGAGAATAGTACCTGGTTAGCTGAATTACTACAAGCAAATTAAAGGTTAAGATCCAGATTTATTCGACGCTTCTTACCACGATCATCATCGGACCATTTTATCTTTGAAAGGATAGGATCAACTTGTGGTTCATAGGCTAAGAATTGGTCTATTAGATCCGGAGCAGACCTGGCAGTAAAAAGGAGTTCTTTCATAGGTTTTGACACGAACCCATTTCTCCGGGCATCATCAAGAAACACACAAAGAAAATCATAAAATCCATCAACGTTGAGCAGTCCAAGCGGTTTCTGGTGTATGTTCAGGTTCGCCCAAGATAGTACTATAAAAATTTCCTCCAATGTACCTAAGCCACCTGGCAAAACAATAAAATCATCAGAACGGTTAATCATTTCCACTAGTCGTTCAGACATACCTGGCACGATCAGTTCCTCTCCGTTTGATGATTCAATAAGATTTGCTTCTGCCAAGGGTTTTGGGATGATTCCCAAAACATGACTGCCTCCTTCCTGTACAACCTTTGAAACGATCCTCATTAGTCCAAGATTGCCTCCGCCATATATTAAGTGCATATTCCTTGCAGCTAAGACTCGACCCAATTCTTGTGCTGCTTCTATGTATTGTGGTTTAGCACCAACACTACTACCGCAAAACACACAGATGTTCTCAACTCGTCTTCTTGAAGTGGCTTCCATTTTTTATGTATTTCTTTCTTAACTCTGGATGCCTCCAAAAGTGCAATGACGGGCTGAATTTATAGTACCTGAAAAAGGGCGAGTAATAATAGCACTAGTATCTTCCAAAGGAAGCTTGTTAGCAAAATAAAACAAAAGATATCGTGAAAGGTCAAAAAGTCTGGATCCTGTCTACGAAAATAAAGATAATTACAACTGAAAAGTGAATCAAAGCAATAATAAAGGCAACAGAATTGTGTACGCAATACGCCACTCGTTTGGTATATAAATCCATTAGGATGTGTCTCAAGATTTCATTCTTTACTCAGCCATTGCTAATGAATTGGTTCTCATCTTTATGATTGCCAAACACCATTCCTTCTGTTTTAAAATGCTATGTTTGTGTTTTTCCCTACAAAACAACACATAAAATTAAAAATTCAATAACATGAAATATGAAAACAAAAATTACAACAAACTGCATGGGTTGCCTCCCTGCTAGCGCTAAAGTTTTCGTCTTCAGCCAGACGTGACTGAAATCTATCTGTCAAGGAGGTTTCAACGTCGTTTTGGACGTCCTATTAAAGACAATCCCATGAGCGTTGCTTTTAAATGGTCTCTTCCAAAGGTAAAGGGGCAAAAAGAATTTTGACCCATTTAGTGCTTGTGCCACTTTTTTTATTTTTGTTGCTCCATTGGTTCCTAAAAAGAAAGAAAGAAAATCAGGAGGTCTCGTATGGTGCTTGACTTGGAATGGAAATTCCATTCTGTCAAGCTTCTGGTTGATATCTTTGATTTGTACTCCCCAAAACAGCGATGTTTCTTCTGAATTCACTGTATCTTTAATTTTGTCTGACAATTGCTCATTTATTTGCTCTGATTCTTGCTCCACCTTTTCTTCACAGATGAATTTTAGGATCTCAGCATTCAGTTCTTCATCTGTCATCTGTGAAATACATGCTCCTGAAATATCAATGTTAGAATGTAAAGAAATGTCAGATTTTAGGTCTTCATTCTCTGATCTGAGTGAGCTGATTGGCTTAGGTAGATCGTCTTCAAACATTAGTGTAAAACATTCTCCAAGATCTGCATTCTGAGGATGTAAATTTTCATCTTTCCTTGTTGGTGTAGTTATTACAAGAAACTCAGTTTCTTCATCCTCGTCAGAGTCAGAATAATAAAAATCAAATTGAGACTTTGTTGGTGCAGGTTCCTGAACTGATATCTCTGATTCTTGATACTGATCAGCCTCATCATTTTTTATGATGTCATGATGAATCTCAGGATATTTGAAGGCTTCTTCAGTATTATTTGAATTTGCTCCGTGAGATATGTCATTCAGGTTGTCTGTTAGTTGTCTAACTTGATCTGTCATCCCCTGTATAGACGCCGCTTGACTCTGAATTTGTACATCAAATTGAGCTTCTCGTTTCTTGAGCCAATCTTTTAGCATGTTTTTCAACTGATCTTCCTCTAATGGATCTGGTTCTTGATGAAGATCGTAGATAGATGGTGGATAAGATGGAAAATGTGATAATTCTACGTACCTTGAATGATTTCAATAATTCTGCCACTCTGAAAGGTATATACATTGATCGCTCGGGTGGTTACCATCACATATTACACATCTCCCCATTTCATTCTGATGAGCAAATGTAATGTTATTTGGTTATGGCTTCCAGTAATAGTTGTTGGGCTGGACAACAGGCCTCAGAAAACTAGACTGTTGCTCCCAGATTTGGGGTGTATCTTTTTCTAGTAAAGCTTGTAATGTTTCAAAATGTTCCATTTTTTCGATCACCTGAACAAAAAATAAAGAAATAAAAAGTACAGATAATAAAACAAAGAAAATTAGATACAAGTAAATTAGATAGCTTCAAAATTAATAACTCAAGAAAAATAAGTCACCGGCAATGGCGCCAAAAACTTGACCGGCGTAAACACACACGTATAACGCAAGCGCACGTATCGTTCAAGTAGTATAAAAATATCGATCCCACGAGGACTTAATTCCTACTATTGTTATTAATTATTGAATCTATTTTTTTACAAATATCTAATTATAGGGAGAAGGGAATTGATTGCTTGAATGATTTGATTTGTAGTTTTGCTAAATAAATAAATAAATAAAAAGACAAAAGAAAATACTAAGGAAAATAAAAGACTCAAAGATCTAGGGTTGTGAATCTTTCTAATATCTTTAAAAAGATGAAGTGATTATTTTATGTTTGTGTAATAAATTAGTTTACTAACCTAGAACACGAATTTATGCGAAAGCATCTGTCGATGGTCAGACACAAATACCCAGTTTAATCCAATTGAATCATATGTCTATGTCAATTAAATTACCTGAATTCATTAAGTTTAAGTTCCAATTATGGTTACCCCCGCCCGACAGGTATATTCCTATCCTGTAAGGAAATCTATTAAAGGGTTATCTATCCTAAAAGAAGATCGTGGGCTATTAAGTCAAAGGTTGAAACCTAAAATCCCTATGTCTAGTTCATTTTAGATTTACCACATCAATCTTATTGGTGATCAAACAACAAGAAGCATTTAAGACTTAATAAGTAAACATTTAAATTACTCAAATTATAAAATAACCTCTTATAAACCGGTGATATTAGATTTCATCACAACCTAGAAAACTAACTTAGTTATAACACATAGTTAGTACAAATAAAAAAAAATAAAAATTACTAAAAAGTAAATGCAGAAAAATAAATAAAATGCTAAGGTAAAAGGAATTAACTTCTATTATTTACTATTTATATATCTCACATAAAATAATATATAATCTTGTGATATTTTAAACCAACCGTCCGGAATGGCGGTATCCCTTATTAATTCAGATTTTAAATAGTTTATATATTATTTTTTAAGGGAGATTAATCTAAATAGCAAAAGTAAAAGTATTACCTTATTACCTCAACGTGGAGGAGTTACCTCCTCATGGAAGAATAGAATTACTACTACAAAGCGTAAATAAAACTGAATAAAAGAAGAAAATATGAAGAACTCTCTATTATATAAGTATTTACAGAGGATTTGGTACATTTGAAACTAAAAATTCGAAATCTATTTATAGGCAAAAAAATCTAATTTATTATTATTATTTTTCTGATTTTTATTTTTTAATTATTTTATTATTTTTTTTGGATCGCTGAATTTTCGACACGTGGCATGGTGGCTAAAAAAGACGGCTCGTTGAATTTTTGACATGTGGCATGGTGGTGCAATTACCAAAATACCCTCGGTGTCGGGACGCCCAAAATTACCAAAATACCCTTTTTGCCAAATTTCACAGTTTTGCTCCAAATCACCTCCAGAATGTCCTGAAACTTTATTTTGGTGTCGGGATGCCAAAAATTACCAAAATACCCTTTGTGTCGAGACGCCCAAAATTACCAAAATACCCTTTTTTTCCAAATTTCACCAAATTTCACAGTTTTACTTCAAATCACCTCCATAATGTCCTGAAACTTTATTTATCTACAAAATAACACAAAACACATCAAAATATTCACAAAACTCAAGAAACTATACAAAATATTAAGTTAAATGAGTGAGAAATAGTGATACATTTATCACTCATCACCTACCCTGATTCGGATTCCCATAGACACATAGTCATACTACCAATGGGATTCCGATGGGTCTATCCAAAGCGAAGTTGTTCCCGATCCAACGGATAACAGAACCTCCTATCACACTTGCATAAGTATCCAATACTTAAATATATGAGAACTATATTGTTAAGCTTCCATAACGCGTACAAGTGTAATACTAGTCTATTCCGCATTATCGATGTCCAGTCTTGATAATACTACGACTAGAGATATTTAATGATTAAACCGTTTGTGGATTGATATTGTCTCATATCTTATTAATCCGGAACAATCATAAGGACTTTTATCATTTATATATATCAAAGTAATCTAATTACAAAATGATAAAATAGAAATTTCCTTTGTCACATAGTTAATTTGTACAAAAACCACAATATCTTTTACAAATAGTGATGCTATGGGTCACAATTTTCCAACAGAAGTGAGCTACGTAGCTCCGCAATGACTCTCATCTCCTCTGTTATATAATATTGAGATCATCTGTAGTCTTCTCAAGCTTACATGAACTCGCAAAATGTTGCACAAACTTGTCTGCCAGTTGTTGGTATGACTTGATGGATCTGTAGGGTAGGTTGATGAACCAGGTGAGGGTTGGTCCTGCCAATGTTTCTTCGGAGCCTCTGCACATTCCAGCTTCCCATTGGCTTGGTGCCAAGCCAGTTGACATCATCTTATACTTGTTGTGTATTACATGGTCGTCTGGATCTGTGGATCCGTCATATAACATCATTTTGGGCGGGCTAAACTTTCGAGGTAGTTCGACAGCTACGATTGCCTCCACGTACGGTAATCTTCCTGATTGGGAGATTTACCCCTGGTAGTCTGGACATGACTACTTCTTTGAACTCCATCATTTCTCTTCTTATGGTGGATGCAACTTGCTGAGTTTGGTCGAGAGAGGAAGTTGGGGGATTCCTCAGACCATGGGGAATCGGTAGATCGTTGTCATTCAGCCCACCAGATGCAGGTGGGACTGTTGGATTGCTTGGATTATCAGTTTGATCAGGAATGTCATAACGCTCTGAAGTTGAGGATAACTGCTCCAGCTGCTTCTGTAGACTCACATTGGAATTTCGCATGGTCTGATTCTCCTATTCTAAGGCTTGTAATCGTTCCTGGAGCATGTTTAATTGTGTCGCCACAGGGTCTTGCGTCTGTTCATTGCCATTAACAATCGTTTTGTAGAGAGTGAATTGAGTGATCTTCGTTTGCTATAATTCGCTAAGGCCCCACGGTGGGCTCCAAATTATGGATACGAGTTTTCACATGAGTCCCACAATCGAGAATCTAGATTTTAAGGGCACTAGCAAACCTGCAAAATAAGGCTAGTACGAGCGGGGAGTATTGCCCACCGGTGTGGTGGAAACCGTAGGCACTTCGACGCCCAAGTCACTAGTGTGGATAAGACAAAAGTAGGGAGAATAAGGCCTGAAATTACCTCTATCTCAGTTTGTTTGCCGTGGGTGCAGGATGTTTGATATTACTTGGGTGATATGCTGTTGAATTGTATAATGTTCCCCCATCTTCATGTCATGAGCCTTCTCATTTATAAGTCCTCTGATGTGGCGTTATTTACCCTTCTCCTGCCCGTTGGGATTTCTGTAACTGTAGACATAATGGTGGTGTTTATGACTATCTCTGTAACTGCTTGTTTAATTGGTGGGTTTTATGAGTTTAGGCGTTTTCCAAACTTAGCTATTGATGGGTGATGGGTGATGGGCGATGGGCTTTGGGCTGGTATGGTCTCTCGGCCCGGTATTGATTTTTAAACTGGATTTGATAGTGGGCCTTGGGTCTCCGGTTTCGTGGTTGGCCCAGAGGTGAAATGTCGGTTTGTTGGGTCTAAATTTGGCCCATAGAGACACTAACGTCACTCGTTTGAACACATACACGAACGCAGTACTTGTTGGGGTTGGTGCTCAGAGCGCCAATCCGAACCTATTTATGTCTGATTCATGAATATGAACAATCTATTTTTCCATAATATTACTTATTTATGGTTGCACCTCTTGTTTTTATATACGTATTCGATCTGATTACGATTAGATTGAAACTAAATATGGTTTAGTGATATGTATATATTAGACAAAGGCATGATAATATATAATGCAGTACACAGTTACAAAGCTAGTTTGTAATTGACATTGGGAAGTGTCACTGCTAAATGTATATTATCAAATACTGTTCCTGGTCAAGATTCACTAACACGGGTTGGTTAGTCAAATCCGTTGAGACCAGTACATGTCGTATATCGAGACTTGGTCCGATGGTTTATCCCAATAAACCATGAGTCTAGGGAGACTCGTATAGACGTGTAGGTGTTTATAATGGATAAACACTGAACGACTCACCAAAGATTCATAATGGATGGTATACCAACATCAATAAGAATCTTCTCGGGTTGAGTAGCATCATGGTCCTTTGACTTGAGATACCACTGTGGATGTATGAGATATCCTCCACACTTAGATGGCAGTCACGTCACCGATCTATTTAGATCAGACCTCCGCCTGTTCGTTGGGTGTGGACCGATCCTCAGGATATCCTGTGTGTATCAAGATAGGATTCGTCAGTTCTGTGTACAGAGCATAGGTAGTCCATATATGATTAGCAGTCTGTTAAATTTGTGGCCATAATATACTTCGGAAGTGAGTTCCGAATGTTATTTAGAGATTACTAATAGATACGTCGACGGGATAATACCTATAGAGATTTGACGTTTACATCTATATCTTTGGTATTATCTGGATACATGTGACGGAGGGATTATACATATGCAATGACCTCGACCTGTATGATTCAACTAGTTTATCTGTGAACGTCATAATTTACGGATGGGTAAATTATGGACACGAAATTGGATTTTGTGACGGATATACATGAATCTAGAGAGTCTCACTAATGAAATATACTCGTAGAGCACTAGGGTAACTTTTATGAATAATGATGATTATTTATAAATATTTTAAACGTTTAACGAAAGATGCATGCAAACGGGCCGAACCGTCATTTCCTAATTAATGTGTATTTGTATTTAATATATGACATTATTGAATACACATTAATAAATTTTCAAATAAAGGTATTTGACATATATCATTTATATATGTATTTGAGATATTTAAAGTAAATATAATACAAATATTTGAGATATTTGTATTTAATTAATTAATTTTTAAATAATTAATATAATTAAAATATAAATATCTTATGAAATGATAAAGTTAGGAAATCATTATAAGTGTATATTGTTGACTTTTGCATTAAAGGAAAAATGTTATCAAAATGTGATGATGACTTAGATATTTGTTTTAATATGTTAAAACTTGAAAATATCTATTTCCTTTACTACATGCAAATTCGGCCAACACCCAAAATAAATATAAGTGTTATATTTTTGAGTTGCAATTGTTGACTTAATTTATTTCATTAAAAGGTTGATGATTACAAGTGCAAGTTGACAAGTTGTAACTTTAATGAAACAAAAAATAATATCTTGATATTTATATACACATCAATTTCGGCCAAGGGAAAAAATGGTGAGGTATATATTGTTTTGTTTCATCTTTTAGGGTTAAAATAAGTTCATTTGACATAAAACAAACACAAAAGTAGTTGAGAGAAAAGCTTGAAGGCTAAAGGAAAAAGCTTGGAAATCTTTGAGTTTTGTAAGTTTTTCTTTAAATCTTTCAACATGAAAAATATTTCTAACATGCTTAGCATCATTTGTGTTGCTTTGGTGTTGTCTCTCTTCTTATAGTTTGTGTTTATTTTGGTTGTGAACTTTGATGAAAGATTGATGCATGTAAGTAAGCTTGTAATGGTTTCAAAGTTTTACTTTTGATTTTTGGAAAATCAAGTTTCCATTCTAGAGTTGGTAAGCCACTCTTTGGCGACCTAGAATTGTTCTAGAGTTGTTTCAATGTGGTGAGGCTAAATTGGTGAAGTATTGAATGGATTAAAGTGTTGGATTTTGTAAATTTGGTGAAATTGGACAATTTGATGAAATTGAAAAATTAGGGTTCATAACCAACTCCAAATTTGGGGATTTTCATATATGTGATGTATTATGGTATGAATATTATGCATGTAAATTTTTGGGTTGATTGGATTTTATCTTGGCATGTTTTGAACAAAATGGACCAAAATACAATTACTTGAAAATTTAGGGTGCTCACGGCAATTACTCAAAATTTGAGGATTCGTGTTAAATCTGATTTTGATGCATTAGATGTGTTGAAAAATATTTTAGAAATAATTTAGAATCATCCAAAATTATATTTGATAATTTTTGGGCTAAAATAATCAATTTACAAAGTTTTGGGGTAATTCGGTAATTGCCACGAAATTTGATCTCTTGTGTAATTTTTCAGAATTTGATAATTGGATAATTGAATAAATAAGTTTATTTAATTGATCCGAGAAAAGTTTTGAAATTGGAAAATTTTGATTTTCCACTATTCCACTGCGTTACCGATATTCCCCTTAAAACCCTTACAAAATGGTATCAGAGCGAGTCTGATTCTGGACACCCTAATATGATTAGCCCTTTAAAATCTAATGTTTGTTCTTATCTTTACTTGATACATGCATGCTTTCATTTAATTTGATTAAATTTAAAGTGTATGACAATTTATGGAATATCTCCGCTTAATAAGGTTTTAAAGTAACTAGTATTTGGAATACTTGTTTCTTAGTCAGTCTTGTCAATACGGTTTATGAATATTTTTCTGTGACTACATCCGAGACCGTGCCTCTGTTGTGAGGGTGTAGCCGATATAGATTTATTTATGCCAGATGTATATTAGATACTAGATAAATTCAAGCGAAAGCGGAATCCTGAACGTGTCATAGCTGTTAGGGTTACACAAGTAGCTTGAGTTTATCATTGACGAGTTTAACCTTGGTACGTCTCCTTGTGGGCCTGCCCTAGCAGTTACAACGAGAAACGACCAGGACCAGAACCCAGGAGTTGTAGGGGTTTTAGGGGCATAATCCGGTAACGCAGCGGAAGCGGCGGAAGATCGTATCTTCCGATTTCAAAACTTTTTCTCGGATTAATTAAATAAACATATTTATTTAATTATCCAATAATCAAATTATGAAATAAAATTCAAAAATAAATCATATTTAAGTGAATTTACCAAATTACCCTTACTTTAGTATTTTGTCCATTTTAGTCCGAAATTGATCTAATCAATTTTGAATGATTCTAAATCATTTCTAAGATGAACTTAGCATGTTCAAAACATCAAAACACCAAAAGCACCAAAAATCCCAAATTTTTAATCCTTGGCCGAATGCACCTCCAAGGTGCCATTTTGTGCACTTTGTCATTTCATGCATCAAAACACATCAAGATGTAATCCAATGAAAATGAAACTTTATATGCATCATATACACATCCAAATACACAGCATATATGAAAACCCCCAAATTTGGAATTGGTCATGAACCCTAATTTTTCAATTTCTTCAAATTGGAAAAATTAGACCAAATTGGTTAAATCAACTACTTCAATCATGTTTCTTCCATCCAATCAAAGTCTCAACACAATGAAACAACTCAAGATCAAATCTAGGTCATCTAAGAGTGGGTCAACAACTCTAGATTAGCAACATGGTTTCCAAAACCTTAAAAGAAAGCTTATAACTACAATAGTCACAACCTTCCTTCATCATACATGCACAACACTTCCATCAAAACTTCCATCAACAAAAACACAAGGAATAAAGAAAGAAATAACCTAAGAACATCATATGTTAAAGCCTAGATCCTAAGGAACATTTTCCTTTCTAATAGCAAGTTGGAAAAACTCACTAAAATCCAAGCTTTCTTTGATTTCTTCTTTCTTTCTCACAAGCTTCCTTTGCTTCCATTAATGGAGTTTTTCTTTAAAGTGTATTAGGTTAACAATGAAATGAAATGAAAAACAATATATACTTGTATCAAAGATGCCTTGGCCGAAATTCACCAAACCAAATACAAGTTAATTAATTTCAATTTCATTTCACCTTACATTTGATCAACTTGATAAAATATCTTAATAACACTTTATAGATATTTAATTAAGTCAACAAATGCAACTAAGAAAAATATATCTCTTATATATTAAGTGTATTGGCCGAAATTAAAAGAAAATAAAGGAAAAAGATATTTTTATTTTTCAAACAATTTTGAACAAATATCTTAAGAAGTCAAAATCAATTTGACAACCTTTTCCTTTAATGTAAAGTCAAACATTTACACTTATAATCATTTCCTAACTTTATCATTTGGTGATATATTTATATTTTAATTATATTAATCATTTAACAATTAAATAATTAAATAATTAATTAAATACAAATATATCAAATATATGTATTATATTTACTTTAAATATCTCAAATACATATATTGATGATATATGTCAAATACCTTTATTTGACTATTTATTAATGTGTATTTAATAATATCATATATTAAATAAAAATACACATTAATTAGGAAATGACGGTTCGGCCCGTTCGCATGTATTTTTCGTTTAACGATTAAACGATTTATAAATAATCATCATTATTCATAATTGTTGCTCTAGTGCTCTACGAGTATGTTTCATTATTGAGACTCTCTAGATTCAGGTATATCCGTCATGAAATCCAATTTCATGTACATAATCTATCCACCCGTAGATTATGACGATCACGGATAAACTAGCTGAATCATACAGGTCGAGGTCATTGCATACGTATAATCCCTCCGTCACAGGTATCCAGATAATCCCAGAGATATATATGTAAACGTCAAATCTCTATAGGTATTATCTCGTCGACGTATCTATTAGCAATCTCTAAATAATACTCGGAACTTACTTCCGATGTATACTATGGCCACAGATTTAACAGACTGCTAAATATATATGGACTACCTATGCTCTGTACACAGAACTGACGGATCCTATCTTGACACACACAGGATATCCTGAGGATCGATCCACACCCAACGAACAGGCGGAGGTCTGATCTAAATAGATCGGTGACGTGACTTCCATCTAAGTGTGGAGGATGTCTCATACATCCACAGTGGTGTCTCAAGTCGAAGGACCACTATGCTACTCAACCCGAGAAGATTCTTATTGACGTTGGTGTACCATCCATTAAGAATCTTCGGTGAGCCGTTCAGTGTTTATCCATTATAACACCTACACGTCTATACGTCTCCCTAGACTCATGGTTCATTGGGATAAACCATCGGACCAAGTCTCGATATACGACATGTACTGGTCTCAACGGATTTGACTAACCGACCCGTGTTAGCAAATCTTGACCAGGAACTATGTTTGATAATAATCATATAGCAGTGACATTTCCCAATGTCAATTACAAACTAACTTTGTAACTGTGTACTGCATTATATATTATCGGGCCTTTGTCTAATATATACATATCACTAAACCACATTTAGTTTTAATCTAATCGTAATCAGATCGAATACATATAAGAACAAGAGGTGCAACCATAAATAAGTAATATTATGGAATAAGGGGATGTTTGTATTCATGAATCAGACATAAATACGGTCCGGATTGGCGCTCTGAGCACCAACCCCAACAGGAGTCACTATTGAGTGATTGACAAATGAGTTGTCTACCTGATGAATATACGTAGGTGAGGCCGTGCCTCTACTGTGAGTCGAAATATATTCATGGGGTCCACTTCCCATTATGGAATTCGATTTAATTATTGAATTCTCATTTTTCCGTTGGGGATTACAGTATGACGTAAAATAGTGGGAGGCACTGCTAAATTTAAAATATTCCATAACTTAGACAGTGTGTATTATTATGGAAATTGCCGCTTGTTCGTTTCCTTATTCTATTGTTTATATAGAATTGAACTTTTATTTACTGCGCACATATTTTGATATGTAATCTGACTTGACTCTTGGTTGCAGTTATTCTAAAATAGGTTCTAGATACTACTAGACTAGGATATTATTAGATTGGTCTAAACCATCGGGAACTGAAAATCAAAATGGTTAATGACTTAGTTTCTATGTCATGATAGATAATCTAGATAGATATCCCTTTTAGGATATAATACTTTAGAGAGAATAATAAGTTTCTTATGCAGTAAGAACTAACTTGAATTAGTTCATGTCTCGAGATTCTTGACTGGCATTAATAAAGCCCCATTAGGTATTTGTTTATCTAGTAATGACGTTTCTTAGCTTTAATTACCTTTAGAGGCAATGTGTCTGACACAATTTGCTAATCAGTTATTTGCAATTGTTGTGAATAGTTGAATGTAAATAGTAAAGCTAAAGAAAGGAGAATTGTATAGTTGTGTATAGAAAATATCGATTTTCAGAATACTACAACTATAGGTATTGGATACCAGATCTCCCGTCTAGTTATTTAAAATATTAGTTAATGATTGTTTTGATATTTGATATCGGAACTTGCGACTATTGGATAGTTACTTGTTCTTTATAAACAATTATTATATATTTTAAATATAACTAGTAGTGTCATTGACGTAGAGAAAAACATTAAGAAAAATTATTCGGTAAAATAAATAATTTAGAATGGTGCTTTATGAGATTTTATCACTTAAGCAATGATTTGTCATTGGACCACTAGATTTATTAAACTGATACATTAGATGCATGTAGTTTAATGAATTGTAATGGCTTAAGGTAGTTTTCTTTACTTCGTAACTTAGTTTAAGAATTGTCATAACTTATTTACATGTTTCTGAAAGAACACATATTGAACGTTTTGAAATGATCAAGTACTTTCAATCTGTTATGATGAAACATAGGTTGAACATTTTTGACTTGTTCAAATATATTCAATATGAAGTTTTATGAGAACTCTATCCTTAAAATTCATTACATGTCTTTGAAATATTCAAAGATCTTTGATACAATCAAACATATGAATTTAAAGCAATTAGTTTTAAGGTAATACAGTGAATATGATTCTTATTCAATATTATTCTTCCACGATTCCATCTTGATGTAATTGAGTAGTGGGAGCAGTCGAATCTTATATGATTTGATTCGTTTGATGTTGAATGTTACCGAATTAGTTTCAATACTCTTAGGGATATGCTCCAGTAACACTAGTTCATCTTTTTAATTTAGGTTCCATTAATTTCTACAGTTACATATATGATATGTATAGGTAGAAAATCTGAATCTTGAAAAGTTTGAGATTTGAATATTTCTTTTATATAATAGTTATATAATGGAAATTACTTACACCTCAGAGGTATAAGTAAAAGTTTATCGTTTATTCTGTTTAATAGAATATTGTATTCTATTTGATAGAATATCTTCCCTACGATCCTAAGTAATAAAATCGTTTTATTACTTGGTGTGTAACATCAGATGTTAACAATTGTAGAAAAGACTTGACTTATTGAAGTCAAATGTGAGAATGGTAAATTATAAATGAAACTACGTAATTAATAAGATGAAACAACCCTTATACATTTTTTATATAAGTCTAATAGGATATCAGAATCATTTACGAGTATTTGATACTTAATGGTTCTGTTGTTTTCTTACCGAAGAAAATTATCCTATAACTTATAATGAAAGCGATATTTGATATCGATTCTCGAAGCTCACCATTAAACCATAGATCTAAGTGTAGGCATTGCATTTTTGCATTTTAAGTCCCGATGATGAGTCTCGTATGGAGGCACTACTTCTTTAGTTGTGAAAACCGCGGGAAACGGACGTTGGAAGGGTAAAGTTGGAAAATAGAATTTTGTTGGATTCTTATCTCGTTGTTTAGCTTCGATTGCTTGTTGGACTTCCGTTTCAAAGCTTATCTAAGGCCCAAAACCCAAACCAAAACCCAAACCAAACCCAAAATACCCAAGTCAAACCAAGTCAAACCAAGCCCAAGCCCAAGGAGATGTGATTCACGCCCATTGCCTTTTAATTTAGGTAGATACACATTTATCACATGCTAAAATCAAGACAAATCCTTTCCTAATTAGAAGAAATCAAATCAAATCCCTTTCCTAATCAAATCAAATCACAATCCTAAATTAGGAGATCTATTCCTTATGAGATACCAATTAGAATAAATGTCACTATCAATAGAAATCCTATTCCTAGTCAGATAAGGAAAGTCTCCTCTCCTTTGCCTATAAAAAGAAGCCTTCACCACCCATTCAAACCCTAGCTCATATCCTTCCCCAAGCACGTCCCAAACACTTTCTCAAGCCTCCTTGCATGTCCAAAAACCTCCTTGAAGCCTCCATTGTCGAATCATTAAACCTAAGAACCCTCTATTGCCGCATCTTTCATCCTTCACCAACACCCTTCATGCCTAAGCCCTTTTCACTGGCCTCCATTGCCGAATTTTAGCCACCATTCACAGTCCTAAAACACACCAAAATAAGCCTCAAATAAAGCCCTAAAGTCGCACTAAACACTCTCCAAACACAGCCCCATTCGCAGCCCCAAAACAGTCCCCAAAAACGCCCCCACTGCACCTTGAACTGCCGCATCTTCACCTTCTGTTCTGGTCAGTTTTGGCTGCGACTTTAGCCAGAAAAACAGCCCTAAAATCACCTAGAAAACCCCTCAAAAATCTCCATAAAGTTTCCCTAAAAAACCATTAAAAACGCAACCCCCTAAGCCACCAAAATCACCCAAAACAGTCCACAAATCGACCAAAACAATGACCTGAAACGGAACAGCGAAACAGCAGCAAAACGGACTTAAAACAGCAGCCCAAGCATCAAAACAACGAGGGAAAACATTGAGTAGATGAATTGGAAAAGCATCGGATCAATCTCCTTTCCAACGGACGTGTAACGCCCTTTCTTAGACGACAAAAGAGGTTAGACTTGGGGGCACCTTTTTTACTTATCTTCTTTATCTTTGTTTTATTTATTTTGATATATAATTGCATGAGAGTCGTTTGAAGCATGATGTGATTGTTGGATGAGCGGGATATGTGTTCCCTTTTGTGGTATATCGGATGGAAACCCGGACGTAAATTCCATAGCCGATTTCGAATGGACGGTAGTATGGTCTGCACTCGGGATACAATGCCACGTACCACTTAAGATACACATATCTCGTCTCATCCAAATTTGTATTTGAGCATGTTATAGTCTTTAGGTTATTTGTTTATTATTTAAAGCATGGTTTAATTTAGTTTGTTATTTATTTGTTAAAGCATGTTTAGGTTGTTCTTTATGCATGTTCTTAGTTTATGATGCGTTTGGGTAATGATTTATACATGTTGATTTAATGGTTCAATATGCTTGTTGTGTTACATTGCGTGGAATTAATTGGATGAAAGCATGTTAGATCTAAGTACCCTTGAGCATGATTATTGAATAGATTCGGTTGATTTATTGCACAAATTATATCATCACAAGTGACATAAGTAAGGGACCATTCCGAACCCAACGGTTTGAGGTCTTCCCTTGCGAGGGGTGAGTGCGGCCTTAAATCTTTGTCCCGGTTCACACCGGGTGGCGACTCCATGTTATTTCGTACTTCCTAACTAGGCCGCGAGCCTAGAACAGCGTCGCTCAGGTTCTGTAGTCTACAGTCTGGCGACTCCACTGGGGATCTAGAGAATTGGCCTCGAAATCATGTCTTGTGATGTGTATAATTTGTGCATTAGTTGACCGTTTCTATAGTGGGTTGAGGGGGTTAATCAAAGGCTTTGTTAAAGCTAGGTGATAGTTGGGTGTCTTCCTTCACTCACTACCCTTCGGGGAAAAACTGTGAAGGCACCTAGATAAATCATCACTTGTAGCTCGTTGTGACAGACTAGTTTGGATGACTCGTTGTTTATTCCTGACACCAAGCGATAAGAGCCTAAGGGGCTTGGGTACTTAAGAGAGCCTCGCTCCACCCTCCCTCTGCTGAATCTACAATGGGAAATCCATTCGACAGTTTGTCACACGCCATAACTCGTTGGCACGTACCATAAGGTATAAAAAAGGTGCACTCACTTGGTCGCTCGAACCCTTGAGTGGGGAGTCCTAGTTGTGGGTAATCCTTCGTCAAACGAGAGCCTTTGTCCGGGCCCCATGAACCCACTTGTGGAATTTAGCCATGAAAAACCGGTAGTTGTTTATTTTATGTTTGTGTATTGGACCACCGCCATTTGGATCCAGTTGGACCTTTTGTCAAAAGATGTGAACTTGTTGGGCCATTTAAACTGGGGCAAGTTTGTGTCCTTTGACAGGTGGGCCAAAAGCTTCTAAAATGCCGGTGGGCCACTTTGTGAATGTGCCTCTTATCACTTGAAGTCATTTAGCCATATCATTGTAAAGTGTAAATCTGTTGGGCCTTTTCAACTGGGACAAGTTTGGACCGCGCAATGGTGCGATTGAATGCTTTAAAATGATAATGGGCCAACTTATATATTCCATGCATCGCATACATCTCATGCATACATGCATCATGTTGACCCTTGTGTCTTAAAAGCCATCATGGATACCCGTTGGGTTAGAAAAAAAAAGTCAGAGCATTCCTTGGGAAAATCCAGTATATCAGTCGGTTCATTGCAAAGTTGACATCAGTATGTGAGCCCATCTTCAAGTTGTTGAGGAAAGATCACCCGATAAAGTGGAACGAGCAGTGTCAGGAAGCATTTGACAGAATTCGGGAATATTTGGTAAAACCTCCCGTTCTGAGACCTCTGAAACAGGGCAGACCTTTGGTGCTTTATTTGGCTATTGAACCCGAAGCGCTGGGGGCGATGATGGTACAAGCCGATGAGACAGGAGTATAACACGCCATCTACTACCTCAGTAAAAAGCTTCTTCCGTACGAAGCTCGCTATCAGGAAGTGGAGAAGATTTGTCTGGCAGTAGTATGGGCGTCCAGGAAATTACGCCACTACTTCCAGTCTTACAAGATCCAAGTGGTCGCAAAGGAGAATCCTTTGAAGTATCTACATTCGGTACCTTCACTAGTTGGAAAGCTGGGCAGATGGTTAGTACTGTTGACTGAATTCGACATCGAGTACCTCACTTCAAAGCTAATCAAAGGGCGAGTCGTGGCAGAATTACTGGCCTTGCAACCTGTTGAAGGGGATCAGTACAAGTTTGAGTTCCCCGACGAAGAAATCCAAGCTATAGCAGTCCAGGGATGGAGGATGTATTTTGACGGAGCAGTGAACTGCAAAGGAGCCGGGATCGGGATTGTAATAGTCACCCCTGAGGGAGAAACTTTGCCTATGGCCAAGCGGTTGACATTCGGAGTGACTAACAACATGGCTGAGTATGAAGCATGTGCATTCGACTTGACTGCATTAATAGCCTTGAGAGCTACGAACGTGGATGTTTACGGAGATTCAATGTTGGTGATCCGACAGATGCAAGGAGAATGGGAGTTAAAGGAAGAACGATTGAAGCCGTACTTATTCCACCTCAGAAACCTAGCACAGGCTATCCCTAACTGCAAATTTCAGCACTTGCCTCGGGAAGAAAATCAGATGGCAGATGCATTGGCGACGCTAGCCGCAACCTGGGAGAATCCAGAGAAATTGGTGATGAGACCACTTGTGTTGACGACGGCGAGTAAGCCTGTTTATGAGATAGAGAGGGTATCGGAAATAGAGGTCAACGATGGAAAACCTTGGTATCATGATATTCAGAGGTATCTGGAGCATAGGGAACTCCCAGAGGAAGCTAGTAGAAAAGACCGAATAGCCATTCAGAAGTGGGCTTCTTAGTATGTGAGTCTGAAGGGAGAACTCTACAAGAGGCAGGCCAATGTATTCAACTGAAATGTTTGAGGGAGGAAGAAGCTCAGAGGATAATGGAAGAAGTACATGCTGGTGTCTGTGGAACGCATATGAACGGATTGAACTTGTCCCGCAAGATTGTGAGGTAAGGCTTTTACTGGTCAACCATGGAAGCTGACTGCGCGAAGCTGGTAAAGCACTGTCATGATTGTCAAGCGCATGGGAATTTGAATCATTTTTCCGCACACAGAATTGCACGGGTTGTCAGAACCGTGGCCTTTCTCAGCATGGGGAATTGATATGATTGGAGAGATTCGGCCGAATGCGTCAAATGGACATCGCTTTATAGTGGTAGCGGTGGACTACTTCTCGAAATGGGTAGAAGCCGAGTCGTTCTGCAATGTTACAGCAAAACAGATGGCTAAGTTCATAGCCCAGAACCTCATATGCCGATACGGTATGCCGCATCACGTGGTTACGGACAATAGAGTCTAGTTTCAGGGAGAGACCAAGGCGATGTTACAGAGGTATGGGATAGGTCACCATAAGTCTTCACCATACATGCCACAGGCTAATGGGGCGGTTGAGGCAGCCAACAAGACGATAAAGACGATTCTGGCGAATGTGACAGAGAATTACAAAGATTGGGCTGATAAGCTGCCGTATGCCCTGTGGGGGTACAGAACATCTGTGAGGACGGCGACTGGAGCTACGCCTTACTCTTTAGTCTATGGAATGGAAGCGGTACTGCCGGTGGAAGTTGAGATACAGTCCATGCGGGTATTAGCAGAAGCAGAGTTGCCTGAACGAGAATGGATCTCGCAGAGGTTTGAGCAGTTAGCATTAATGGATGAGAAGAGGATGAAGTCCTTGCATCACATGCAGATATATCAGAAGAGGTTGGCCCGAGCATTTAATAAAAAGGTACGTCCTACCAAGATCAAGAAAGGTAATCTGGTACTTAAGCAGTCAAAGCCGTCGACGACAGACCCAAGAGGGAAGTTCAGACCAAATTGGGAAGGACCATACATTGTTCAGAAGGTAATGGGGAATAGAGCAGTGAGACTGTCGGACTTGGAAGGGAATGAGTTCACCGAGCCAATCAATGTTGACAGATTGAAGTTGTATTTTGCCTGAGGGACAGAAGACTGAATAGTCACCCGCAGAAGACCTAACCCAACGGGATAAGGAGAACTCATGCATGCATGCACACATATAACCCATTATTGCATTCTTTTTTTGCGTGTTTTGTGTTTTTGTTTTATATTCACAGGTATCGAAGAAGAAAATAGAAAGTGGCAAAGACAAGCCAATCAAAAACAGCGAAAGCACTGTAATGAATTTGGGTAGAAATCCTAGGACTGAGGTCCACGTCGGTGTTAAGATTCAGATGGTGATCTGAGGGTTGAGGCCCATTTTGAGTTTGAATTTCAGGTCTGGATCCCGGGGGCGAAGCCCACATGTCAGCAGTAGAGATGAAGAGTTCCTTGGAATGAGTGAGTGAGTTAAAAAAAAAGAGAAAGGAAAGAAAGGAAAAGAAAAGAGAGAGAGAGGAATCTTTGGTAGTTAGACATATGTCCAGTGATGACATTGTGTGCTGTAAGGGAGAAGCCTTAGAAACGAGAAGTGCGAGACGTGCTCTTATCCGGTATTCTGAATGGATTGATCTTGGCTAGACTCATGAAGCACTGAATAAAAGGTATCTCCACAGTAGAAGCCTGAGCGGTTGATGAGATGACTAGTTGAAGAGATGGTGGATCGGTGAATGACCATTTGCCTGGATGTCCACACTGATTGGCCTTTGCTACGATACATGATATGGTTGGAAATAAAGAAAGAAAAGCCTCTGTAATGAAAAGAAAAAGAAATAGACCGCCTATAACCGATAAGCATGAAGCTACCCATGGGCGAGTATTAGGACCACCATGAGGAGAAATGCTACCTTAAAGGGTAGGTGAGTCAGAAAAAAAAAAAGAAAAAAAAAAAGAAAAAAAGAAAAAAAGAGAAAAGAAAAGAAAAAGAAAAATGAAGGAAAAGAATGAAAAGACAGAGACGATGCAATAAAAGAAGACCATATCATGTTGAGTATGCCGAAGTGATCACAGAGTGTGACCTAGACATCCAGGTTGGTTAGACCCATCGGTCCGATTCTCCGAAGCGAAATCATCAAGTTGGCTTGCTTTAGGAATAAGCTGTAAAAGAGCCTTTGCACACACTCACTAGGAGTCTAGTTTAGATCACATGTTCAGATGATCGGGTTTGAGTATATCGAGTACTTCGAAGGTTCTCGGGTTTTGACATAAAGCATTCGTTGAGGACGAAAATATGTTTAGCTACCAAGGCTATCTCGAGGAGAAGCAATACAATAGATGGAAATATAAACGTCAGTATTAGTTTGAAGGCGAGGCCCACTACGACATCAGATAGAGGGCGAGGCCCACATCGGTATCAGTTTGAGGGGCGAGGCCCACAACCGTATCAGTTTGAGGGCGAGACCCACATCAGTCTGGGGGTGAAGCCCACATCACTCTAAGGCGAGGCCCACAACGACATCAGATAGAGGGCGAGGCCCACATCAGTATCAGTTTGAGGGGCGAGGCCCACAACCGTATCAGTTTGAGGGCGAGACCCACATCAGTCTGGGGGCGAAGCCCACATCACTCTAGGGCGAGGCCCACATCAGTATCAGTTTGGGGGCGAAGCCCATGTCAGTATCAGATTGGGGCGAGGCCCACATCAGTATCAGTTTCAGGGCGAGGTCCTTATTATCAGCGGTATTGGGTCGAGATGCGTACCCAGGGTCGAGATGTGTGCCCCCGTTGTCGGTTGTAGTTCCGGGCCGAGATGCGTGCCCAGGGTCGAGATGCGTACCCACTACATCATATTCAGGGCAAGGTCCCTCTTGTCAGCGGTATTGGGTCGAGATGCGTACCCAGGGCCGAGATGCGTGCCCCCGTTGTCGGTTGTAGTTCCGGGCCAAGATGCGTGCCCAGGGTCGAGATGCGTACCCACTACATCATATTCAGGGCGAGGTCCCTCTTGTCAGCGGTATTGGGTCGAGATGCGTACCCAGGGCTGAGATGCGTGCCCCCGTTGTCGGTTGTAGTTCCGGGCCGAGATGCGTGCCCAGGGTCGAGATGCGTACTCTCTACATCATATTCAGGGCGAGGTCCCCCTTGTCAGCGGTATTGGGTCGAGAGCTGTACCCAGGGCCGAGATGCGTGCCCCCGTTGTCGGTTGTAGTTCCGAGCCGAGATGCGTGCCCAGGGTCGAGATGCGTACCCACTACATCATATTCAGGGCGAGGTCCCTCTTGTCAGCGGTATTGGGTCGAGATGCGTACCCAGGGCCGAGATGCGTGCCCCCGTTGTCGGTTGTAGTTCTGGGCCGAGATGCGTGCCCAGGGTCGAGATGTGTACCCACTACATCATATTCAGGGCGAGGTCCCTCTTGTCAGCGGTATTGGGTCGAGATGCGTACCCAAGGCCGAGATGTGTGCCCCCGTTGTCGGTTGTAGTTCCGGGCCGAGATGCGTGCCCATGGTCGAGATGAGTACCCACTACATCATATTCAGGGCGAGGTCCCTCTTGTCAGCGGTATTAGGTCGAGATGCGTACCTAGGGCCGAGATACGTGCCCCCGTTGTCGGTTGTAGTTCCGGGCCGAGATGCGTGCCCAGGGTCGAGATGCGTACCCACTACATCATATTCAGGGCGAGGTCCCTCTTGTCAGCGATATTGGGTCGAGATGCGTACCCAGGGCCGAGATGCGTGCACCCATTGTCGGTTGTAGTTCCGGGCTGAGATGCGTGCCCAGGGTCGAGATGCGTACCCACTACATCATATTCAGGGCAAGGACCCTCTTGTCAGTGGTATTGGGTCGAGATGCGTACCCAGGGCCGAGATGCGTGCCCCCGTTGTCGGTTATAGTTCCGGACCGAGATGCGTGCCCATGGTCGAGATGAGTACCCACTATATCATATTCAGGGCCAGGACCCTCTTGTCAGCGGTATTGGGTCGAGATGCGTACCCAGGGTCGAGATGTGTGCCCCCGTTGTCGGTTGTAGTTCCGGGCCGAGATGCGTGCCCAGGGTCGAGATGCGTACCCACTACATCATATTCAGGGCGAGGACCCTCTTGTCAGCGGTATTGGGTCGAGATGCGTACCCAGGGCCGAGATTCGTGCCCCCGTTGTCGGTTATAGTTCCGGGCCGAGATGCGTGCCCAGGGTCGAGATGCGTACCAACTACATCATTAGTTCGAGGGTCGAGGTGCCCCATTGTCATTAGCAGGGCCGAGATGCATACCCAGGGCCGAGATGCGTACCCAGGGCCGAGGTGCCCATCACACAATCAACTCAGTTCGAAGCAGCAGGCAGACTAGGTGGCAGCTGGCGAGCCAGGTAAGTAAAAATGCATTGCATGTACTTTGATAGGATTGTCATTGTCACACACTGCACAAGTCCCATCAAAGTGGGGGCGACTGTAGGCATTGGATTTTTTCATTTTAAGTCCCGATGATGAGTCTCGTATGGAGGCACTACTTCTTTAGTTGTGAAAACCGCGGGAAACGGACGTTGGAAGGGTAAAGTTGGAAAATAGAATTTTGTTGGATTCTTATCTCGTTGTTTAGCTTCGATTGCTTGTTGGACTTCCATTTCAAAGCTTATCTAAGGCCCAAAACCCAAACCAAACCCAAACCAAAACCCAAAATACCCAAGTCAAACCAAGTCAAACCAAGCCCATGCCCAAGGAGATGTGATTCACGCCCATTGCCTTTTAATTTAGGTAGATACACATTTATCACATGCTAAAATCAAGACAAATCCTTTCCTAATTAGAAGAAATCAAATCAAATCCCTTTCCTAATAAAATCCAATCACAATCCTAAATTAGGAGATCTATTCCTTATGAGATACCAATTAGAATAAATGTCACTATCAATAGAAATCCTATTCCTAGTCGGATAAGGAAAGTCTCCTCTCATTTGCCTATAAAAAGAAGCCTTCACTACCCATTAAAACCCTAGCTCATATCCTTCCCCAAGCACGTCCCAAACACTTTCTCAAGCCTCCTTGCACGTCCAAAAACCTCCTTGAAGCCTCCATTGCCGAATCATTAAACCTAAGCACCCTCCATTGCCGCATCTTTCATCCTTCACCAACACCCTTCACGTCTAAGCCCTTTTCACTGCCCTCCATTGCCGAATTTTAGCCACCATTCACAGCCCTAAAACACACCAAAATAAGCCTCAAATAAAGCCCTAAATTCGCACTAAACACTCTCCAAACACAGCCCTATTCGCAGCCCCAAAACAGTCCCCAAAAACGCCCCCACTGCACCTTGAACTGCCGCATCTTCACCTTCTGTTCTGGTCAGTTTTGGCTGCGACTTTAGCCAGAAAAACAGCCCTAAAATCACCTAGAAAACCCCTCAAAAATCTCCATAAAGTTTCCCTAAAAAACCATTAAAAACGCAACCCCCTAAGCCACCAAAATCACCCAAAAGAGTCCACAAATCGACCAAAACAATGACCTGAAACGGAACAGCGAAACAGCAGCAAAACGGACTTAAAACAGCAGCCCAATCATCAAAACAACGAGGGAAAACATTGAGTAGACGAATTGGAAAAGCTTCGGATCAATCTCCTTTCCAACGGACGTGTAACGCCCTTTCTTAGACGACAAAAGAGGTTAGACCTGAGGGCACCTTTTTTACTTATCTTCTTTATCTTTGTTTTATTTATTTTGATATATAATTGCATGAGAGTCGTTTGAAGCATGATGTGATTGTTGGATGAGCGGGATATGTGTTCCCTTTTGTGGTATATCGGATGGAAACCCGGACGTAAATTCCATAGCCGATTTCGAATGGACGGTAGTATGATCTGCACTCGGGATACAATGCCACGTACCACTTAAGATACACATATCTCGTCTCATCCAAATTTGTATTTGAGCATGTTATAGTCTTTAGGTTATTTGTTTATTATTTAAAGCATGGTTTAATTTAGTTTGTTATTTATTTGTTAAAGCATGTTTAGGTTGTTCTTTATGCATGTTCTTAGTTTATGATGCGTTTGGGTAATGATTTATACATGTTGATTTAATGGTTCAATATGCTTGTTGTGTTACATTGCGTGGAATTAATTGGATGAAAGCATGTTAGATCTAAGTACCCTTGAGCATGATTATTGAATAGATTCAGTTGATTTATTGCACAAATTATATCATCACAAGTGACATAAGTAAGGGACCATTCCGAACCCAACGGTTTGAGGTCTTCCCTTGCGAGGAGTGAGTGCAGCCTTAAATCTTTGTCCCGGTTCACACCGGGTGGCGACTCCATGTTATTTCATACTTCCCAACTAGGCCGCGAGCCTAGAAAAGCGTCGCCCAGGTTCTGTTGTCTACACTAAGGTTGTTCATAGCTTACTACGATCAGATTGTGAACTTGATTAAGCTTTAATTATGAATTAGTTCATGATTTGTGCTAATTGTTTGCGCAGCAAAAGCATTGTGAGCTTATTAAAGGTTTGACCTTTATAGTATGACAGTGAGAAAAATTATACTCATCAATCTATTATAGATTCTGAGGAAACTTTTCTCTAGTCACACTAATTGAACAATTAAAGATATATTGGTTAATGTTGATATTAAACTGTACATTTTAGCTAAAGAATGCAAAGTGGCGTTAATGAATGACTTATTCAGATAAGAGATCAGTTGTGATTTCTTCATTTGAAGAGTTCGTTCTGTAATGGCCCTAGAGTTTGTGTTCTGCTGAGATTGCAGTTTAGTGTGCTAACTTATAGAGCCTATTGTAGACTCGGATAAGTCTTCCAGAAATTCGTGTTCTCTATTTTTGATATCAGTCAGATTGTCTGATCTTGTCAAAATATATAGAATACATATGTGATTGAAGGGTTAGTGGCAGCGTACAAATTACTTTCTAGTGTTATATATCCTAAGAACATTATCATTATTATAGTAATAATGAGATGTTTGTGAGGTAAAATGTTTACCTAAGTCTTATTTACTTCGTGAAAGACGTGGGAGTAGTCTATGTTATATTCGATAGAAAGTTTTATATAAGATATAAAACTAAGAGACTTGTGAGATACTCATATTATTCGTGCATTAGATATGATCTAATAAAAGACACAACAAGGCTATCTGTATGACAGTTAGTATAATTGGTTGACAGTTAATGTGTGTCTTGTATATAGTATTCATCTTTCGTAAATGATGATTCCTTTTTCGAAAGAGATATTGATTAGAATGTCTAATCAATCTTATGTATCATATGATGATGACATAATGAATACTTTATTATGTGCGATTAAAGATATCGATTTAATCGTAATTGTTACGAGTTATTTTGATATCCTATAGAACATAGGATGGATCTTGAAACACATTCTTTGTGATCTTTGAGATATTAAGAACGACTTTCTAATTCATGGAGAATACAGTCTGCAACCATTGGGGTCATATTAGTTTTGAGACTAATTATGACGTTAGACAGTCTACGTCATAAAGAGTCAGAAAAGATGCAGTGGGAGTGTCACAAATGATTCTACTTTATGAGTGGAATTAGATGCAACTTATGAAGTATTGACTTATGAAGTTGCATAGTGACCTGATAAATTAAAAGTTTTTTATTGCTATTGTGCTTGCGTTGTCATCATAGTATTTTGGATTTGATCCCTAAATACTTGGACAACTCTGTAGCTGTAGCACAACACTAATGTAGCATCAGAGTCATATTAATGTATAATTTATATTCTACAAAATATGAATGATGCCGGCTATGGGAAACGATGGAGTTTGTTTGACAAACTCAATATGTTATAGCGGACTTATTTCTTGTTGCCTACCTCTTAAGTGCTAGGTGAGCTTTTAAGAGCCATGAGTATACGATACACATTGAGATGTGTATATGATACTGTGGATTGGCACAAGAGCAAGTGGGAGAAATTGTTGGGGTTGGTGCTCAGAGCGCCAATCCGGACCGTATTTATGTCTGATTCATGAATATGAACAATCTCATTTTCCATAATATTACTTATTTATGGTTGCACCTCTTTTTTTATATACGTATTCAATCTGATTACGATTAGATTGAAACTAAATATGATTTAGTGATATGTATATATTAGACAAAGGCCTGATAATATATAATGCAGTACACAGTTACAAAACTAGTTTGTAATTGACATTGGAAAGTGTTACTGCTAAATATATATTATCAAATATTGTTCCTGGTCAAGATACACTAACACGGGTCAGTTAGTCAAATCCTTTGAGACCAGTACATGTCGTATATCGAGACTTGGTCCGATGGTTTATCCTAATGAACCATGAGTCTAGGGAGACTCGTATAGACGTATAGGTGTTTATAATGGATAAACACTGAATGACTCACCAAAGATTCTTAATGGATGGTACACCAACGTCAATAAGAATCTTCTCGGGTTGAGTAGCATAATAGTCATTTGACTTGAGATACCACTGTAGATGTATGAGACATCCTCCACACTTAGATGGCAGTCACGTCACCGATCTATTTAGATCAGACCTCCGACTGTTCGTTGGGTGTGGACCGATCCTTAGGATATCCTGTGTGTATCAAGATAGGATCCGTCAGTTCTGTGTACAGAGCATAGGTAGTCCATATATGATTAGCAGTCTGTTAAATCTGTGGCCACAGTATACTTCGGAAGTGAGTTCCGAATGTTATTTAGAGATTGCTAGTAGATATGTCGACGAGATAATACCTATAAAGATTTGACGTTTACATCTATATCTCTGGTATTATCCGGATATCTGTGACAGTGGGATTATATGTATGCAATGACCTCGACATGTATGATTCAGCTAGTTTATCCGTAGAGAGTCTCACTAATGAAATATACTCGTAGAGCACTGGGGCAACTTTTATGAATAATGATGATTATTTATAAATCTTTTAAACGTTAAACGAAAGTTGCATGCAAACAGGTCGAACCGTCATTTCCTAATTAATGTGTATTTATATTTAATAAATGATATTATTAAATACACATTAATAAATTGTCAAATAAAAGTATTTGACATATATCATTTATATATGTATTTGAGATATTTAAAGTAAATATAATACATATATTTGAGATATTTGTATTTAATTAATTAATTATTTAATTGTTAAATAATTAATATAATTAAAATATGATGATGACTTAGATATTTGTTTTAATATGTTAAAACTTGAAAATATCTATTTCCTTTACTACATGTAAAATTAGGCCAACACCCAAAATAAATATAAGTGTTATATTTTTTAGTTGCAATTGTTGACTTACTTTATTTCATTAAAAGGTTGATGATTACAAGTGCAAGTTGACAAGTTGTAACTTTAATGAAACAAAAAATAATATCATGATATTTATATACACATCAATTTCGGCCAAGGGAAAAAATGGTGAGGTATATATTGTTTTGTTTCATCTTATAGGGTTAAGAGAAGTTCATTTTACATAAAACAAACACAAAAGTAGTTGAGAGAAAAGCTTGAAGGCTAAAGGAAAAAGCTTGGAAATCTTTGAGTTTTGTAAGTTTTTCTTTAAAGCTTTCAACAGGAAAAATATTTCTAACATGCTTAGCATCATTTGTGTTGCTTTGGTGTTGTCTCTATTCTTATAGTTTGTGTTTATTTTGGTTGTGAACTTTGATGAAATATTGATGCATGTAAGTAAGCTTGAAATGGTTTCAAAGCTTTATTTTTGATTTTTGGAAAATCAAGTTGCCATTCTAGAGTTGGTGAGCCACTCCTTGATGACCTTAAATTTTTCTAGAGTTTTTTCAAAGTGGTGAGGCTAGATTGGTGAAGTATTGAATGGATTAAAGTGTTGGATTTTGTAAATTTGATGAAATTGGACAATTTGATGAAATTGAAAAATTAGGGTTCATAACCCACTCTAAATTTGGGGCTTTTCATATATGTGATGTATTATGGTATGAATATGATGCATGTAAATTTTTGGGTTGATTGGATTTGATCTTGGCATGTTTTGAACAAAAGGGGCCAAAATACAATTACTTGAAAATTTGGGGTGCTCACGGTAATTACTCAAAATTTGGGGATTTGTGTTAAATCTGATTTTGATGCATTAGATGTGTTGAAATAATCAATTTAGAAATGATTTAGAATCATCCAAAATTATATTTGATAATTTTTGGGCTAAAATAATCAATTTACAAAGTTTTGGGGCAATTCGATAATTACCAAGAAATTTGATCTCTTGTGTAATTTTTAAGAATTTGATAATTGGATAATTAAATAAATAAGTTTATTTAATTGATCCGAGAAAAATTTTGAAATTGGAAAATTTTGATTTTCCACTATTCCGCTGCGTTACCGATATTCCCCTTAAAACCCTTACAGTACTAACGTAATTCTAATTTCTTCACACATATGTTTGCCAATTACCAGTCCAATTATTCCAAGATCTTCAAGACTTATTACAACTCAATTGAACTTATTTTGTTACGGACATTGCCAATAAATATGGAACTAACAATCTCCCTCTTTGGCATTCCGTGGCAAAACACTACCTAATAAGAAGACTATGGTAAAAGCCCAAAAAAGAAAATAGTCAATTGCCAACCATCAAGACATTGACTTATTAAAATATGACTCGATCTAATACCTAACCAAGTAGTCTTGAAATCGATGTCCCCTCAGCCACTAATCTACTCACCTGAAACATCCACAAATAACAATATACAGTGAAAAGCACAAGGAATATAAAGAACAAATAAAACAAAATAAAAAAACTCATACATGTAAAGGTAGATATCCTACTCCCCCTTAATCTTTCTCCTCCTAAAACGGAGATAAAAAAATGGATATACTACTACTTACACTTTTTGTCACGAAATGATAATTGGTAAATTAAAATCACATGCAAGAGAACATGAAAACAAACTTGACTTACTCACTTTCACTAACAGTCCTACTCAGTTAGAAAAACAACATACGGGAAATAAAACCTCAGAAATATGCAATAAAGAAAAACGGTATGCAATGACATGAAGCACACAATGAGTTAAAGAAAAAATAAAAAAAATCATTGATACAACACTTCAAGCAATTATAATGATACTCAGTCAGTATTTAGTTATTTATGACATGAAATAATATGCATCACTTTAGGTCATACTCAATACTACACACATGCATATGAAATAAACACCAAATCATAGCAAGCACTTACGTGAAAAATAAGTGCACAATAAATCAACGCTTAAGACCTTATTTTATGAGCGGGACAGAGCCAAAGAAATCATATCTCTTGACACACCAATTTCACAAAATAAATATTTAAACCCAGCACCACTAGGACCTTAAAATAATCAACATTGGTTGTATGCTATAATATTCTCCCTCTAAATACGAGCTATTAAATAGATTCTTTCGAGTGAATGGTTTTCTCCTTATCTTTGAATGTTGGCCCATTGGCTCTTTTGCAATTGAGACTCATTTAAACTATTTTTTTTATTTTTTTACTTGGGGATAACATAAAATTATCTAGTCAAAGGTCACACTATTTAGTGAGCTAAGTATGATAGAGATTAGACTGCCAGTCCAGAAACTCATACTGTAGGGGTTGGTGCTCAGAGCGCCAATTCCCGGTTGTATTTTGTTAAATACTTCTGTAAAACATTATTATTATAATAATAATATGCAGTTTCTATAATATAATCTATTCTTTTATATGGTAAAGACGTAATGACCTTAGAATGATTAGTCATGGTACAGTTGCAAAAGCGTCGCAACGGACATTGAGTCGTATCATGACGTTGTCATTCTCAGACAGTTCCTGGTCAAGGTTTACACTACTTGGTCAGTATAGTAAACCCGTTGAGACCGGTACATGTCGTATACTGGAATATATGATTCCAATGGTTCTCAATGAACCATAAGTCTTGGAGACTAGTATAGACGTGTAGGTGTTTATAGTGGATAAACACTGAACGACTCACCGAAGATTCTTAATGGATGGTACACCAGCGTCAATAAGAATCTTCTTGGGTGAGTAGCACTTGTGATTCTTAGACTTGAGATGCCATTGTGGGCACATGAGACATCTTCTACACTTAGATGGCAGTCACGTCACCGATCTATTAAGATCAGACCTCCGCCTGTTCGTTGGGTGTAGATAGATCCTCAGGGTGTCCTATGTGTGTCAAGAGATAGGATCCGTCAGTTCTGTGTACCAGAGCATAGGTAGTCCATATGATTAGCAATCAGATAAAACCATGGGCCCGTAGTAAGTTTAGAAGCTAGTTCTAAACATTCTTTTTGAGATTGCTAATAGAATAGTCGACTGGATAATCCCGATAGAGATTTGACGTTTACATCTATATCTCTGGGATTTATCCGGATACCTGTGACGGAGGATTATACATTTGCCATGACCTCGACCTGTATGGTTTAGCGAGATTATCCGTGATCGTCATAATCTACGGGTGGATAGATTATGGACATGAAATTTGATTTCGTGACGGATATACCTGAACCTAGAGAGTCTCAATAATGAAACATACTCGTAGAGCACTAGAGCAACATAAATAAATAATATTGATTATTTATAAAGTCGTTTAAAGGTTAAACGCAAGATACGTGCAAAAGGGACTGGATAGTCATTTACGTAATTATTGTGTATTTACATTTAATACTTGATTAATTTAAATACACATTAATTAATAGTCAAAATGAGATATTTGACTTATTTCCTAAATGAATACATGTTTTTAATATTTAATGTAATATTATACATATATTAATATATTTGTATTTGATTAATTATTTAATTATTTAATTGTTAAATGATTAAATTAATTAAAATATAAATATTTTACTTTAGGATATATTAAGTAAATGACTTTAGTTTCCATATTTGACTTAAATAAATATCTAATAAAGGTGTTAGAAGATATTTATGCAAGTTGATATAATGATAATTGAAATGAAATTGAAATTACAATTTCTTGATTTTGGCTATTAATTTCGGCCAAGGTGTAATTGTTACACATATAAATTGTTTTTCATTTTTCATTTCACTAAACCTAATATACACTTTACCAAAAAAAAACTCCATTGAAGAAAGACAAAGAAAGAAAGTGAAGGAGAAAAGATAAACTTAAAGAAAAAGCTTGGATTTTGTAAGTTTCTTAAACTTACTATTAGAAAGGAATTTGTTCCTTAGGATCTAGGCTACATCTTGTGAGTTTCTTAAGTTATTCTTTTCTTTATTTCTTGTGTTTTTGATGATGGAAATTTGTTTGAAAGTGTTGAGCATGTATGATGAACAAAGAATGTAACTAGTGTAGTTATATGTATTCTTTTAAGGTTTATGAAACCATGTTGCTATTCTAGAGTTGTTGACCCACTCTTAAATGACCTAGATTTGATCTTGAGTTGTTTCATTGTGTTGAGACTTGAATTAGTTGAAAGATTGATGATTGAAACATTTGATTTAATGTAAATGGCCTAATTTGTCCAATTTGTGGAAATTGAAAAATTAAGGTTTATAACCAATTCCAAATTGGGGCTTTTGAGATATGTTGAGCATTTGGGTGTGTATAAGATGCATGCAAAGTTTCATGTTGATTGGATTTCATTAAGATGAGTTTTGAAGCATGAAATGACCAAATGGTCAATAATGCCACCAATGTGGCTCACGGCATTGTGAGGGATTTTTGGGATTTTTGTGGCTTATGGTGTTTTGATGTTTTGAACATGATAAGTTCATCTTAGAAATGATTTAGAATCATTCAAAATTGATTGGATCAATTTCGGACTAAAATAGACAAAATACCATATAAGGGTAATTTGGTAATTTCACTTGAATTTGATTCATTTGAATTTTATTTCATAATTTGAATATTGGAATATTAATAAATATGTTTATTTAATAAATCCGAGAAAAAGTTTTGAAATCTGAAAATCGGATTTTCACCGCTTCCGCTGCGTTACCGGATTCACCCCCTAAATAACCCTTCACATACATGCGACCAATCATTCACAACAATAAAAACGTGTATGTGAAATACAAGTACAAGATATACCAAAGGTTTCCATCACACACACTCATGCACATGGAGCATCAAGAAAAATAAAAGCATATTAATCATGCATAACAATATATCATACATACTAAGATCACATGCAACACACTTTCCATGCTCTAATAAGTCACAAAATATTTTTGGTCTTTTGTATTTTATATAATATATTTTTTTTGTATTTTTCTTTTTTAACACAAAAACAAGAAAAGACATAACAAGGCTTGTTAATATCCAATGGTACATGGAGTTGTATCTAGAGTGCATATCATACTACCATCCATTTAGAATCAACTATGAAATTTATGTATGGGTTTCCATCCTATATACCAATGGACATACAACAAAAACAAAACAAACACACACACTCAAATGCAGTGAAAATAAAACATGCAGTCGTGCAAAAATAAAAAAATATGCATGCACATATATGCAATGGGAAAAATGAATGCAACATTTAAGAACAAGTACACCAAGGTGTACTCTTATCATGCCTACTAGGGTCAAGACATTCATAAGTAGATGAGAAGTCATCTTACTTCTTCACCCAAACTTTCTTAGGAAACACTTTCACTTGAGTATTCCTAGTCAACAAAGCAAGTTTCTCATTAATGATTTGAGTTTGATTAGCTAATGTAGAAACTTGAAAAGCTAGATTTGAAGAATCAAATCTAGGTGAAACAATTTGATGCATTTTCTTTTATCTATGCAACTGATGAGCGGAAAATATATCAATATTTACCGCCCCTTTTACCTAATATTTTGTTTAGCTTCTCAGGTTGGATGAACGTTTTGATGTGTTTTAGTTTATTTTACAGATAAAATAAAATTGGGACTTAATAGAATCATTTAGGATGAAATGTGTAACAAATAAGGGAAAAAACGGGACTTGACATTTTAATTTTGGAGATTGGAAACTTGAAATGGCGAAGTAAAATTTCAGAAATTCTGACTTTGCGCAATATTCATATTTTGGCCATAAAGGTTTACTCCGATATCGGATTAAGGTGATTCAAGTTCCAAATTAAAGAAGACGCAAAGATCTACAACTTTTAAGAACAAAATAGTTTTGAATTCTGAATATTTCATGACCGAAATTGATAAAACATCCAGAAGTGTGTTATGTGTAATTATTAAAGTCATTTTCAAAGCAAAAAAAATAAATAAAAAATAAAAAATGTCAAACTTCCATGTTTGGTGCCATGTTTGGTGGAGCAATTGGTGGAGAAATTGATGGAAGCCTTTAGATTTTCCTATAAATACCAAACCATTTCATTTGTAATTCTCATGCTTTCCTTAGGTTTTTGTACGGAATTTAAGAATTGCATCTTATTTGTTTATTTTTTTGTAATTTAAATTATGTATTTTTATTTTCAGTAATAGTAGTAGTTTCTTTTCTTTTCTTTTATGTTTTGTAGTTAGATTTCCGCTGGGGGATGGGTGAAACTTTTATTATTTTAGTTTAGATCAATCTCCCTTAATTATAATACGGAAATTATAATTTAAATTAAAGGATTACCGTCTTAATGGCCGGTTTTATTTATTTGACATAATGTGACACCGCCTATATGGTCGGTCTTTAGGTGACAAATAATTACCGCCTATATGGCTGGTTTATGGACAAATGATAACACCGCCTTTATGGTCGGTTGGACTTAATTGAAAATCTGACTTAATCAGGATACCGCCTATATAGTCGGTTGGTAATATCATTGATAATTTCTATATTATAATAAAGGAGATTTCTAAATTAAAAATAATAAAGGTGGATCCCTTAACCCCATCATTTTATTTTTATTCTAGGGAAGTGAAGAAACACAATATTCACATGCTTAATAATTGATTTAATTATATATGGGTAATTCTTTAGTTTGTTTATTGAATCTTAAGCCTAATTCTTCTTGTTTCTTGATCACCAATAAGATTGATGTGGTAAACTTAAAATTAACTTGACGAAAGGATTTTAGGTTTCAGCCTTATATTCAATAGCCCACGATCTTCCTTGAGGATAAATAACCCTTTAATAGATTTCCTTACAGGATAGACATATACCTGTCGGGCGGGGGTAGCCACTATTGGAACTTGAACTTAATGAATTCGGGTAACTTGGTTAAGATAGACATATGATTAATTGATTATTTGGGTGTTTACATCTGACCATCGACATATGTTTTTGCATATCTTCGTGTTCCAGATTAGCAAACTGAATGATTACACATATATAAGAAAATTAATTCATCATTAGAATAATATTGTGTCGAGTCACAACCCTAGATATTTGTGTCTTTTATTTATTTTCCTTAGTATTTTCTTTTGTGTTTTTATTTATTTAACAAATCCACAATCAAGCGATCATTATCTTCTCCATCAATTAGATACTTGTAAATAAATAGTATCAATAATTAATAACAACAGTAGGAATCAAGTCCTCGTGGGATCAATATTTTTTATATTACTTGAACGATATGTGCGCTTGCGTTATACGTGTGTGATTACGCCGGTCAGCAACATGAAGCACTTGGGCCTAATGTGTCTTGCCTTGCCACAGTGATGACATATAGGCACAAATCTCGGACTAGAGCGAGGTTTACCCATTTCACTTCTAGATTGAGTATGGGATATATGACGAGGATCATCATGGGGAATCACATGACTACAATCAACATGAGCTGTTACTATGCCAGACCGGCATACCGGTCTCAGATAGAAGAATTGGGGACTGCTTTGTATTTTATTATAAATAGAGCCCCATAATATAGTCATTGAGAGCTGTTACTATACCAAACCGGCATACCGATGTCTTGAGACCGGCATACCGGTCTCAGACAGGGGAGTTGATGACTGTTTTGTATTTTATTATAAATAGAGCCACAATTAATTTTTGTTAAGTTAGAGAGCCTTCATAAATCTTACAATCGAGCAAAAACAAGAGTGTTTCATAAACCTTCATATTCATATACACTAGCACATCAAGCTCACACACTACACCTTCATTTACATTTGTAGTGAGCTTAGATCACTTGGGTAAGCAACTCACACAATCTTCTTTATCTTTGTGAGTGCCCAAGCGTGTTTACAAATTTCTTATTCAAAACACTTGTGGTTCATGAAATCTCATCGTTTGGGTAATTGTAAAGGTTTGTGAGTGAGCATACGTACAAACTCAAAGTGTAAGGGTTAGAAATGAACCTTGTGTAAAACTCTTGGTTGCGGGTGAGCCACGACAAAAACTCAATTGATAGTGAAAAGCTTCAAGCGCGGCTTGGGGGAGTGGACATATGCACTATTGGCCGAACCATTATAAATCACGATGTCATTTTCTCTACCTCTTAAACTCTTTACATATCGCAAGTTTTATTTATTACATTCTTATTGATTAGAAACTTGCATATAGGTAATTTATTCTAATAGAGAAAATTGATTTTAACTTTAATTGGTAAAACAATTAAAATCGGTAATTAAATATTTTTATTTCCGCATATTTAGGCTATAATCCAATTCACCCATCTCTTGGGAATATAGAGATTGATTGTTGTCATTACTGGTAGGTAATTTCAAAACTAACATGCTTGCACATGCCGCAACAAATTAAAGGTGGCTGCTATACATACATTTGCCCCCTTGCTTGAACTCAAAACATGGATGAATATTGTATTTTCCAAGATTACCCATGAAGAACAAAAGTAAACAAGATCCATGCCCAATGGAAGCTCATAATTTCTAAGATTACCCATGAAAAGGGAAAATGATCAATATTTAATTATTTTTTATTAATTGTATGTGCTCAAGAGGTGGCTTGATAGTGTAGGGTTCATGGTCTGACCTTTAAGTTTTGGGTTCGAATCTAGTGAGTGTGTTTCTTGTAAGATCTGAGACAAACGAATATTTTACTTGCTCCGTTTAAACCCGTAAGGTGTGGTTTGATGGTGAGATTTCCAATGATTTTTTAAAAAAATATCCAAATATATCATCTCTCTTCTTTATATTTTAACAATCTAAAAGCATCATAGAATATTTATTTAGGTCACACCCCTCTATCTCAGTCACCAATCTTTGGATCCACATGTGAAACCGTAAGATTTTAAGATTGATTTAATCAATTAATGTAATTGATTAATATTATAATTACAGCTTTGACATTTTTGTTTATCTACTTATGCAAAAGCAATTAAGAACCACCAACTTTGCTCAAAAGAAATGAAACTCCCCACATAACACAAACAGATATGTCTCTGAATCATTGCTTGTTTGCTTTCTAATTCAATAATTATAAATACATTCTTTCACGCATTTCCTATTTGCTTCTTGAGCTCGTTTAATTTGTTCCTTTTTGTTGTTTTTTTTCCCTTTGTTCAGTTTGCAGTGAGGACACAATGAGAAAGATACAATATTATTTATCATACGCCAATCAATTAAACTTTTGAGTCATTTGATATATAGATTGATACAATTTGGATAGTGACTAAATTTGACGTGTTGCTAATTGCAAAATTAAATGATCCAATTAATCTTTTAGGGATGCTTGAAGTTCAAAGGGCGTCATTTGATTTAAATTGAATTTGTGAGATGATTCTCTATTTCAGATCCTGCCACGGTTCAGGTCGGAACCGAAATCGAATCTTACGGTTATATCCGGTTCTGATTTTAAAATCGAAATCGAACCCAAATCCTTTTCGGTTTGGTTACGGTTCCACTTATTTTGGAGCCGTAACCTTAAGGTTTGGTTCTGTTCGGAACCGGAACCAAATCAATTTTTTTAATTTTTTTCCCCTGAAGATATAAGGAAGCGAACCGGAGCCGAACCAATTTTTACGATTCAGCTCCGGTTCGGTTCGATTCTACGGTTCCAAAAAACTGGAACCGCAGACCCGAACCGTGACCAGATTTACTCTATTTGATTTCAAGATGGCTCTCAGTTAAATATGATGATTTTTATTTTTCCCGTCCAGATTTATTTTCTTTTCTCTAATTAAGTTAAAGCTTGGGATTCTACAGTTTGATTATTAGGCTTTTCTCATTTTCTGTGATGTTGTGTTAGTTTTTGTAATCTTCATAGGCTCACCATTGGTGACTCTTTGTTTAAATTAAACAAAAATAAAAAATATTTATGGGATGCTTGTGTTGAGTGTGTTTGTCATATAAACGTTTCATTATACACAGTAAACTAAAAAAAAAAAATTCTAGCGTTAAAGGATTTCGGATAAAGCACATTAATTTCAAAGGAAATATGTCATTATATAAACTAAACTAAATCACATGTGGTCGGCTATATGAATTTTTTAATACTAATTCGGAATTATTATTTTATTAATTAAAGTAAACAAAAATTAATTAATTTTAAGACTTATCATAGTTGAAATTTTGGTATAATGAGGAGTAATAGTAAGTGATATCTTTCAATCCTTGCATCAATTGCGAAATGCCTAATTATAGACCAAAAACAAATCCACAAGAATGACATGGTATGTCCGTGGCTTTTAGGTATGCCCAAAAAAAAAAAAAAAAAACTTTTTTAAAAATGGAATTAATTGTATTTGCATAAATTAATACACGAATTCAACTTAATTATTTCTTATATAGGAATTTTTTTGAAATTGCATTATTTGTCCATTGAGGTCGCAAAGCCTTTATATAATGAACGAAGTATTTAGTTGGTTGATTTGTGTATCAAAATTAGCATGTGATCATATATATAATATTCCATCTTAACTTATTGGCAATGTAAATAATATTGGCTATAATTTCATGTCGCATTCAGCCAAGTAATTTTCGACACAGTCGCATGTTGGATTTTGATAATGCAACACGAGAGAAGTCTTCGACACGCAACATCAAGACATTACAAAAAGATGTCGAAACACAACAGTGGTGGAGAGCGAAGAACGTGAAGACTGGCGCATATTGAAAAATTTATGTGAATTCTTAGCTTATGGCTCTAAAATGTATTGTGAATTATTTTTTCAAGTACCTAAGCTAGGATACATGCGCATTTACTTGATTACTTTTGTACCTTCAGACTTAGTGTATGTTTGATGCACAAGAGAATTTAAGTCTGAAGTTAGTAATCTAAATAGTCCATAGAAAGCAAACAAAGAGGATACTTTATTTGTGGTTTATCTATAGTTGCGGTCTATTCTATATTTGTATGACGATCTTGATCCATGATCGTTCATGTGGTGACATGGGAATGAAGACACTTTGTATGATGTGATCATATAGGACTGGACTCAGATATAATGAATTTGTTAATATCCGTTAATCGAAGAAATTTATTTTATCTATTAGATGGTCATATATGGATTTGATCTTAATCCTGATTGTACTAGGAACTCCCATGTCAGGCTATGTCCTTTGATTTACTAAGGTGAGGTTGGTGTAGCATTCCCGGCCAATAACTACGTATTTTGGGGATATGGTTTGGTGTGTAGCTGTGAATGTTTTACATAGAGATGGAATTCACTCCTCTTACGAGAAGCATAAGAATATCTCTTTTAAGAGTTGATTCGAGACTTAAATATTTTGAGCGTCCAACTCTTCTATTACGAATAGAAAGTTTTATATTCATAATTGTTATGAATTAATTATTCAATATAGAATCAATGGTGCTTAAGAGAAAAAATATTTAGAGGGATTTAACGAACTTATGACCCAGCTCTACTTATGAGATATTTGTGAATGGCTATATCCATATGTAGTGACTATATCGATGGACACTGAAGTTGTTCGACTTATTTTTTCCATCTACGGTAACGAGAGTTCAACTTCGAGTTTTTAATGGAATAATGCGAAGTTAATAATTCGTAATATTTGATTAACGAGTTTAATTAATATTTCGTGATTATTGGAGCTCGGAACCGTAGGTCCATTCGGTCCCCATGCTAGCTCGATTAACTGTAGCAAACCTAATATAATTAGATTGTCTAATAATATGTTCACATAATATTTATATATTATTAATAAGATTAATAATATAATTTGTCACAAATGAAAACAATATTAAATTAGTTTAATATTATGTTTTCTAATATTTTTGATTATGAAATAATCAAATAATAATTATAAGATAATTATTACATCATTAATAATTATGAGATAATTATTACATCATCATTGATAATGCATAATTATGAGATAATTATGACATCATTATTTTTGATAATGCTAAATGCATTATCAAGACAAGCCATTGTGGTTTGCCAAATCATCCACCAAGTTTTAGTTAATTAGTTTTGACCTAATTACCTAATTACCTAATTTGTTCCATTATCAAATGGATTTGGTTGACACTCTACTCAAGTGTGTTGGCCATTTACAATAGATATGATGAGTGGATGTTGGTGGTTGATTTTGGAAAGAATAAATTTTCTACACTCTCCACTCAATAGGTTTTGTGAATTAAGCAAAAACAAAAATTACACAAAACATAGTTAGAAAGAAAATTCAAACAAACTCAAAAGTTGTGAGAGAGTTTGAAAATCCAAAATTTTTTCTTAATAGTTAAGAGAGAAAAAATCTACTTGAATTAGATATTGATCTAGTTAATCTTATCTTTCCAAAGATATTGTGACTAAATATTTCTCGAAATAATTTAGAGCTTGACAATATATTTCTCTAAATTGTTTAGAGATAGATCTTTGTGAGTGAAGCCCACACTTCGGTTTGTTGGTTTCGAGACATAGCTTGGAAGATCGGGTGGTTGATCCAAGCATTAATTCTCAAAAGAAACTCATCTGCATCAAGGAAACGAATCTATTCATCAAGGGTTGGTGGAGTTTGGATTCAACAAGGGAGAAGGCAAAGAAAATTTTAAAAGGTCCATACCAAAGCTGGTGCCCACATTAGCAACTTCCGTTGTTCTAAGTAAAATTGTTTCCTATAATTTGGCATCAAGAGCTAAGGTTGAAAAGTGTTTATAACCCTTCTCCTTTAAGTTTCCAGTTTTGATAATTTATATTAGATATAATTATTAATTTAAATGTTGTGATGAGTAGGCACAAATTTAAATTCATGAGATGAATGGTTTTTTAACGTTCATGTGATGAATATTTACTTTGATTCATGTGATGAATGTGTTGCGTTGATCGTTAATTTTTCCGGCTCTTAGTTTTAGTATTGGGAATGTAAGGCCATAAGGCCATATTCTTTCAAATGTGTTGTAAGTTCATTTCCTTTGTAATAAGTCCATTATGTAACCCTATTTGTAACTTGGAGGAGCTGATGCCGCGAAGGACTTATGACAAAGCAATTCCGCGAAGACCTCAACAACACACTATGGAGCAAGATTTGAAGACCAATGAATGCCTTAGATTTATTGTACTAATTAGATTAGTATAGAAAAATAAGAGCCGGTTAATGTAATTTGTGATGTGATGAATTTTTGAAATTCCAGCCTTAGAAATAGCGGTGCGTCGTGACTCCAGCTTCATCGCGTCGCGACGCTGAACATTAATAGCTATTGTTTAGCTACTGCCTCACTTCACGTCGCGACACTGGCTTCCTCACGTCGCGACGTGAAACAGGCCTAATGCTTTTTAAGTTTCTAGTTTGTGGGTGTTGCGACGCCTAGCCTGGATGGATGAGTATGTTTTAAAATATTTAATAACATGTCATATAGCCTAGGGTGTCTACTCTTGCATATTAATATGTCATAACATGAAAAGATGTATGTAAACGGATTAATAAGATTAATTGGTTTAAGGGTTTAAAAATTACGAATTCAAGTTTAAATACAAATGGACCTTATGAGTACATTATTTTCCTTGGTATTTGGATTGAAACCCGGACATAAATTCCATAGCCAGTTCCGAATGGACGGTAATTTAGTCTGCACTCGGGATACAATTTCACGTACCATTGGAAGATATAAACGTACTTATATCAATTAAATGGTTTCATGACATTTGGTCTATTCGTTAAATTCTAAAATTTTAAACCTATAAGTGGACTAATATTTTAAAAGTTAAAATTGATTAAACCACTTAAGCAAACTTGATTAGATTAGTTTAGTTAAGTTAATGATTAGTAGAGACTAATAATGATTAGTGAATAAAATTTTAAGTGTTAAAATTGATTAGATCGTTAATAATCCACTAGTATTAATAAAGATATATTTTTAGCCGAGCATGATCTTAATACATTATAAACTAGTGAGATAGAAACCTTAAAATTCAAAATAGTGAGTTGGAGAGGGGTATACTACAATATTTCATGTGATCTCCATTGTTATCCAGAAACGTGAGATTCAAAAGACACCTCGAGACGGCTTTACTATCGTCCCCTATGAATGGTGTCCTTTTGGGTCAATATCATATTTGGATTCCGAGAGGATAGGAATTCTAGATGTATTTGGTGATTTGACCTACCCTACAGCGGTACTTCACTAGTTAAGTCCAAGGGTTTCGAAATAATAGGTCACACTCACAAAGGAATGATTAAGTTGTTAATCAAAGCTTTCTTGATCAAAATGACGGTAGTTGATTGATATAAGAATAAAATTTAGTTAAATTTGACGTGTTGCTAATTGCAAATTAAATGATCCAATTAATCTTTTAGGGATGCTTGAAGTTCAAAGGGCGTCATTTGATTTAAATTGAATTTGTGAGATGATTCTCTATTTCAGATCCTGCCACGGTTCAGGTCGGAACCGAAATCGAATCTTACGGTTATATCTGGTTCTGATTTTAAAATCGGAATCGAACCCAAATCCTTTTCGGTTTGGTTACGGTTCCACTTATTTTGGAGCCGTAACCTTAAGGTTTGGTCCTGTTCGGAACCGGAACCAAATCAATTTTTTTAATTTTTTTCCCCTGAAGATATAAGGAAGCGAACCGGAGCCGAACCAATTTTTACGATTCAGCTCCGGTTCGGTTCGATTCTACGGTTCCAAAAAACTGGAACCGCAGACCCGAACCGTGACCAGATTTACTCTATTTGATTTCAAGATGGCTCTCAGTTAAATATATGATTTTTTATTTTTCCCGTCCAGATTTATTTTCTTTTCTCTAATTAAGTTAAAGCTTGGGATTCTACAGTTTGATTATTAGGCTTTTCTCATTTTCTGTGATGTTGTGTTAGTTTTTGTAATCTTCATAGGCTCACCATTGGTGACTCTTTGTTTAAATTAACAAAAATAAAAAATATTTATGGGATGCTTGTGTTGAGTGTGTTTGTCATATAAACGTTTCATTATACACAGTAAACTAAAAAAAAAAAATTCTAGCGTTAAAGGATTTCGGATAAAGCACATTAATTTCAAAGGAAATATGTCATTATATAAACTAAACTAAATCACATGTGGTCGGCTATATGAATTTTTTAATACTAATTCGGAATTATTATTTTATTAATTAAAGTAAACAAAAATTAATTAATTTTAAGACTTATCATAGTTGAAATTTTGGTATAATGAGGAGTAATAGTAAGTGATATCTTTCAATCCTTGCATCAATTGCGAATGCCTAATTATAGACCAAAAACAAATCCACAAGAATGACATGGTATGTCCGTGGCTTTTAGGTATGCCCAAAAAAAAAAAAAAACTTTTTTAAAAATGGAATTAATTGTATTTGCATAAATTAATACACGAATTCAACTTAATTATTTCTTATATAGGAATTTTTTTGAAATTGCATTCTTTGTCCATTGAGGTCGCAAAGCCTTTATATAATGAACGAAGTATTTAGTTGGTTGATTTGTGTATCAAAATTAGCATGTGATCATATATATAATATTCCATCTTAACTTATTGGCAATGTAAATAATATTGGCTATAATTTCATGTCGCATTCAGCCAAGTAATTTTCAATTAAAACATCTGTTAGCGACACAGTCGCATGTTGGATTTTGATAATGCAACACGAGAGAAGTCTTCGACACGCAACATCGAGACATTACAAAAAGATGTCGAAGCACAACAGTGGTGGAGAGCGAAGAACGTGAAGACTGGCGCATATTGAAAAATTTATGTGAATTCTTAGCTTATGGCTCTAAAATGTATTGTGAATTATTTTTTCAAGTACCAAAGCTCATAGGATACATGCGCATTTACTTGATTACTTTTGTACCTTCAGACTTAGTGTATGTTTGATGCACAAGAGAATTTAAGTCTGAAGTTAGTAATCTAAATAGTCCATAGAAATTAAATAAAGAGGATACTTTATTTGTGGTTTATCTATAGTTGCGGTCCATTCTATATTTGTATGACGATCTTGATCCATGATCGTTCATGTGGTGACATGGGAATGAAGACACTTTGTATGATGTGATCATATAAGACTGGACTCAGATATAATGAATTTGTTAATATCCGTTAATCGAAGAAATTTATTTTATCTATTAGATGGTCATATATGGATTTGATCTTAATCCTGAGTGTACTAGGAACTCCCATGTCAGGCTATGTCATTTGATTTACTAAGGTGAGGTTGGTGTAGCATTCCCAGCTAATAACTACGTATTTTGGGGATATGGTTTGGTGTGTAGCTGTGAATGTTTTACATAGAGATGAAATTCACTCCTTCTTATGAGAAGCAGAAGAATATCTCTTTTAAGAGTTGATTCGGGACTTAAATATTTTGAGCGTCCAACTCTTCTATTACGAATAGAAGTTTTATATTCATAATTGTTATGAATTAATTATTCAATATAGAATCAATGGTGCTTAAGAGAAAAAATATTTAGAGGGATTTAACGAACTTATGACCCAGCTCTACTTATGAGATATTTGTGAATGGTTATATCCATATGTAGTGACTATATCGATGGACACTGAAGTTGTTCAACTTATTTTTTCCATCTACGTAACGAGAGTTCAACTTCGAGTTTTTAATGGAATAATGCGAAGTTAATAATTCGTAATATTTGATTAACGAGTTTAATTAATATTTCGTGATTATTGAAGCTCGGAACCGTAGGTCCATTCGGTCCCCACCCCATGCTAACTCGATTAACTGTAGCAAACCTAATATAATTAGATTGTCTAATAATATGTTCACATAATATTTATATATTATTAATAAGATTAATAATATAATTTGTCACAAATGAAAACAATATTAAATTAGTTTAATATTATGTTTTCTAATATTTTTTATTATGAAATAATCAAATAATAATTATAAGATAATTATTACATCATTAATAATTATGAGATAATTATTACATCATCATTGATAATGCATAATTATGAGATAATTATGACATCATTATTTTTGATAATGCTAAATGCATTATCAAGACAAGCCATTGTGGTTTGCCAAATCATCCACCAAGTTTTAGTTAATTAGTTTTGACCTAATTACCTAATTACCTAATTTGTTCCATTATCAAATGGATTTGGTTGACACTCCACTCAAGTGTGTTGGTCATTTACAATAGATATGATGAGTGGATGTGGTGGTTGATTTTGGAAAGAATAAATTTTCTACACTCTCCACTCAATAGGTTTTGTGAATTAAGCAAAAACAAAAATTACACAAAACAGAGTTAGAAAGAAAATTCAAACAAACTCAAAGTTGTGAGAGAGTTTGAAAATCCAAATTTTTTTCTTAATAGTTAAGAGAGAAAAATCTACTTGAATTAGATATTGATCTAGTTAATCTTATCTTTCCAAAGATATTGTGACTAAATATTTCTCGAAATAATTTAGAGCTTGACAATATATTTCTCTAAATTGTTTAGAGATAGATCTTTGTGAGTGAAGCCCACACTTCGGTTTGTTGGTTTCGAGACATAGCTTGGAAGATCGGGTGGTTGATCCAAGCATTAATTCTCAAAAGAAACTCATCTGCATCAAGGAAACGAATCTATTCATCAAGGGTTGGTGGAGTTTGGATTCAACAAGGGAGAAGGCAAAGAAAATTTTAAAAGGTCCATACCAAAGCCGGTGCCCACATTAGCAACTTTCGTTGTTCTAAGTAAAATTGTTTCCTATAATTTGGCATCAAGAGCTCAGGTTGAAAAGTGTTTATAACCCTTCTCCTTTAAGTTTTCAGTTTTGATAATTTATATTAGATATAAATTATTAATTTAAATGTTGTGATGAGTAGGCACAAATTTAAATTCATGAGATGAATGGTTTTTTAACGTTCATGTGATGAATATTTACTTTGATTCATGTGATGAATGTGTTGCGTTGATCGTTAATTTTTCCGGCTCTTAGTTTTAGTATTGGGAATGTAAGGCCATAAGGCCATATTCTTTCAAATGTTGTAAGTTCATTTCCTTTGTAATAAGTCCATTATGTAACCCTATTTGTAACTTGGAGGAGCTGATGCCGCGAAGGACTTATGACAAAGCAATTCCGCGAAGACCTCAACAACACACTATGGAGCAAGATTTGAAGACCAATGGATGCCTTAGATTTATTGTACTAATTAGATTAGTATAGAAAAATAAGAGCCGGTTAATGTAATTTGTGATGTGATGAATTTTTGAAATTCCAGCCTTAGAAATAGCGGTGCGTCGTGACTCCAGCTTCATCGCGTCGCGACGCTGAACATTAATAGCTATTGTTTAGCTACTGCCTCACTTCACGTCGCGACACTGGCTTCCTCGCGTCGCGACGCGAAACAGACCTAATGCTTTTTAAGTTTCTAGTTTGTGGGTGTTGCGACGCCTAGCCTGGATGGATGAGTATGTTTTAAAATATTTAATAACATGTCATATAGCCTAGGGTGTCTACTCTTGCATATTAATATGTCATAACATGAAAAAATGTATGTAAACGGATTAATAAGATTAATTGGTTTAAGGGTTTAAAAATTACGAATTCAAGTTTAAATACAAATGGACCTTATGAGTACATTATTTTCCTTGGTATTTGGATTGAAACCCGGACATAAATTCCATAGCCAGTTCCGAATGGACGGTAATTTAGTTTGCACTCGGGATACAATTTCACGTACCATTGGAAGATATAAACGTACTTATATCAATTAAATGGTTTCATGACATTTGGTCTATTCGTTAAATTCTAAAATTTTAAACCTATAAGTGGACTAATATTTTAAAAGTTAAAATTGATTAGACCACTTAAGCAAACTTGATTAGATTAGTTTAATTAAGTTAATGATTAGTAGAGACTAATAATGATTAGTGAATAAAATTTTAAGTGTTAAAATTGATTAGATCGTTAATAATCCACTAGTATTAATAAAGATATATTTTTAGCCGAGCATGATCTTAATACATTATAAACTAGTGAGATAGAAACCTTAAAATTCAAAATAGTGAGTTGGAGAGGGGTATACTACAATATATCATATGATCTCCATTGTTATCCAGAAACGTGAGATTCAAAAGACACCTCGAGACGGCTTTACTATCGTCCCCTATGAATGGTCCTTTTGGGTCAATATCATATTTGGATTCCGAGAGGATAGGAATTCTAGATGTATTTGGTGATTTGACCTACCCTACAGCGGTACTTCACTAGTTAAGTCCAAGGGTTTCGAAATAATAGGTCACACTCACAAAGGAATGATTAAGTTGTTAATCAAAGCTTTCTTGATCAAAATGACGGTAGTTGATTGATATAAGAATAAAAGTTATTTCAGATATATTAATCAATTAAGAATGTCTCAATCTATCATGCGAATACTTGACCTACTCTACGGCGGCACTTATTTGTGGGATGATAGATAACTGTGGCATGATAATTCTTTTAGGTTTCTAATTCATTATACATTGATCGTGCACTTGTTTAATTATCTTCTAGACTATAAAATAATCCATCCCCGGTTTTCTTAGGATAGCCTACAAATAGGCACACATGTGAACGTGGCTCCAACTTAGTAGTCTTGTTCTTCAGCACATGTGCTGAACACCTCTATAGGCGGAAATGTTGCAAACTACCTTTACGACAATTCCACAACTCTAAAGGAGTCCTAGGAACAGACTTAGAAGGAACTACATTCAAGATATACATTGTTGTTTGCAATGCATACCCCCAAAATGAACTAGGTAGAGTGCTATAATTAAACATTGATCTTATCATGTATAGTATGTCCGATTTCTCCTTTCTGTAATACCGTTTTACTGTGGTGTTCATAGGTGCTGTGAGTTGTAAAACAATTACATGCTCAACTAAGAATTCCTCGAAATCTCTATCAAGGTATTCTCTTTCACGGTCTGATCGTAGAATTTTGATGCTTTTACCTAATTAGTTCTCAACCTCAGCACGATATTCTTTGAACTTTTCAAATGTATCTTACTTGTGCTACATTAGGTAAACATAACCATATCTAGAATAATCGTCAATGAAAGTGAAGAAGTAATTATAACTACCTCAGACTTTTACATTCATCAGTCTGCAAACGTCCGAATGTATTAGCTCAATCGATTCCTTGGCTTTTATCCCTTTTCCAATAAAAGGTCTCTTAGTCATTTTGCTTTCTAGACAAGATTCGCAGACCGATAAAGTACCAAGTTTTAACTGGTTTAAAACTTCATTCTTAATTAGTCTATTTATCTGGTCAAAATTAATATGTCCAAGTCTAAAACGCCATAGATATGTGACATCTTAAAAAATCTTTACTGTTTTATTTTAGATTTTTCAATCTTAAACATTCCAGTATTAAACAATGATTCATGTGTTAACGACCTTAACACATAAAAATTATTCTCTGAGTTTCTTGTGCATTTTGTTAATATATTTTTACTAATAATAACTGATTTATTATCAAATGAAATAGAAAAACATTTTTCATGAGTTTTGTTACATAAATCAAATTCCTATGAAAACCAATAATATAAAGCACATTAATTAAACACAAATAATTATTATTAAAGTTTAATTATGAAACTCTCACTGCTCTAGCTGAAACAACATCCATGTCCCAACTCTCATAGTAAAGCTACCTTCAGCAAGGTCATTCCATGAATCAAGTAGCTGCAAAGAATAACAAACATGGTTAGTGAGACCAAAATCAACAACCCATGCGGATTTTTCATCCTCCACTAAAAGAGATTTAATAATAAGTAAATCGTATTTACCTGTTCTTCTTCTCTTTAAGCTCAGCTAGGTATTTTAGACAATTCCTTTTACAATGCCCTTGCTGATCACAATGGAAACATTTTCCATTGGCATTGGCACCTATAGTGTCTTTGTTGTTTTTCTTCATGAGCTTTGTCTTAGCCTTCCAATTGTCTTTCTTCTTCTTCTTTGCAGATTTAGAAGATTCGGCAACATTTATCTCTGCATTGGTCCCGCGAGGACCCATCATCATGGACTCGTAATTGATGAGCTCATTAAGCAGTTCAGTCAATGTAAAAGTCAACTTATTCATTGAACAATTACTTTTAAATTGCATGAAGCTCTTTGAAAACATTTCTGTGATCATTGTCACCTGATTTTGTACATTTATACGTGCACTATAGGTTTCAGCCATATTAAAATAAGACATCATCCTTAAGATATAATCTCGAACTGGGAATCGGAATATTCCAGTGAGGTTAATCAAGGGGCTTCAAGTGCAAGGGTCTTTGGTGAAGGAATTGGACTTGGTTCTAGGTTTAATTTGGGCTTGATTTAGACTTGGCTCACTTATAATTTTGGTATAATATTTGTTTCTTATTGGGCCAACTATCCACTAGAAATTTTATAGGCCCATTAAACCTCGATCGTGCAAGCTAATCGACTCATTAAATTCAAATTCGTTTAATACTTCATTATTTTATTTTCTTCTGGCCGAAAGGAAAAAATTAAAGTTTTATTTGGAGACGCTATTTAATTAGCCACCTATATTAAACCACCACATAAATTTATAAGACAAGGTTCAGAAAATTTCAACTCTTCTATAATTCAAATTCAATTCAAATAAATACCTTCTAAAAAAAGGCTTTTTTTCCCTCATCATCATAAACTCCAGGCTTCGGCCAGTGCTGAAACAGATAAGTATTTCTCATCTTCATTAGCATCACCACCAATTCAAATTTCAATCAGTAACACCACCACCATTTCCAATCACATCAAACAAACTCCAAAAACCAAAAAAAAAAAAAAAAAAAAAAGCTATACACCACTATACATATATAACAGAAGCCTTTTTGAAAATGTTATTCTATAAAAATTCACTGATTTATAGGAATTATTGCCGTGACAAAATGGAAATTAACTTTTTTTCGTAAATCATTGATAAAAAAAAAATAAGAAATCGAGTTTCATTCAAATTACTCACCTTAACTAACTGTTTCTACGTATATTATAAGCAAAAAAACTAATAAAAATTTAAAATTCTAAAATATTGTGTATCGCTACTTGGAAAAAAAAAACACATTACTAGGTGCTATAGGAGATGTTTTATGTTATTTTATTTTAATAACATAAAATAACATTCATCAACTAAACTTCAGTAAGCATAAGCCCAAGTGGCCCTTACGCATTTGAGGCCCAGTAAACTTCAGCTGAGCTTCTCTAATAAAATTAAAAAAACACTTTCCATTTTTTTTTTTTATAAATTTGTTATTTTTAGGGTTTACATTATATCTTCGCCACTCACTTCTGTTATCAACTCCATAATCAAATCTCTCATCAGGTAATTTCTATGCTTCCCCTCTGTTTTAAATCCTCATTATATTGTAAAAAAAATAAAAAATTTAAAAAAAATTGATATTGTTTAAACGCAGCATTTAAGTTGAATCACTTGTTGGGTTTATACAAAAGAAAAAAAAAACATAATGCATTATATGCTGTAACTTGAGTCTCTGTTTCTTTGTTTGAATAAGAGTGCTAGTGGTTGATTCTTATTCAAACACTAGCATTTCTCTGTTTCTTTGGTATGGGAGCGAAGAGGTTGATTCTTACTCTGATTTGAGGTTGGAAGCGTAGAGGCATTGTCTATGGAAACCTTGGGATCAATGCTTCTAGGGATGAGGCTCTGAAGAAAACTGTGCTCCGTGATAATGGAAATAATGATACTCTTGTGGAAGTAGTGACAATTGATTCAGATGATGAACGACTTTTGGAACATCAGAATCAAAGGGAAAATTAGAACCGGTGATGCTTTGAAGCTTCAGTCAAAAAGAGAAAAGATGGAGCCTTTGACATTGCGAAGGCACATTCTGGGAAAAAAAATACTCATGATAATTAGTAAATTTCGGAATAAACATTTTCACAATATTTCATCAATGGAGTATGTTCATTTACTACAAGCATCATTATAAAGATATCTATCTACTATGGTCATATGTCTGCATATGAATTCATGCGTCAAGCCGAGAAAAAAAGTTGCAAGTCCACCTGCAGAACAAAAGTATTGACAATCCTTAACAAGCACATCAAAATTCCGGAAATGGATTTTATTTAATTGACCATTCTGGTTCAAGTTAGCTGAGCTTCAAGCAAATTCGTTAAGTCAATGTCTCGGCAGGCACCAACACTCGGATCTTGAAGCATGGAAGTGCATTAGGAATTCAATTAATTTATGATGGCAAAATGAACAAGAAAACAAACAATATCATATCAGTGTTGGTACTTTTTTTTTTTTAAATCGCGAGTGTTGCTACTTGCTAGCTAGATTTCATTTAAGAAAATGAACTTTCACTTAACTTTTCATATCAGTCCCTTTAACTAAAAAAACGAAAAAACATCATTACAAGTTGAGAATGATAACTCACTGATGCAAGATCTGTTTAATAGGAAAATAATTTGGCATTAACATTCTACAACAAATTCCACTTTAACTGCATAAGAATAATATACTTACATGTATGTAAAACAAAATCTTAGAAGCCATGCAAACCTAGAAGATCATAGGACTAAAAAAGGCATAAAAAAAGTTTCATCATCTATTTATCTTGTCAGGATGCTCCTTAATTATAATCATAAAACAGAAATACATGTTTGCAAGTACAATCCCCTGATTCTACTATCTGATCCTAGACATTTGCCATTTAGAAGAGTTTCTACGATAATGATCAAGATTCAAGAATATAATTAATTGAACATAATGCTGGGATGTAGATTCTTCTTCTTAAATTTGCAATGTCATTAGTGCTATTACTAAATAGAAAAGAGAAAAATTATTTGGATATATAGAGAGAAGCATACTCGATATGAGTGATAAAAATAGGTTTTGCAAATCTTAAGAAAACAAATAGATATCTGTAAGCTTACCACTGTATACATCAAGATGCGATCTACAATGATAAGGAAGTGGATACGATAAATCCCGCTTACGCAATACTATAACACCTTGCAATGACCTTTTGTAAGATTCATTTTGCCAAAGCTTTTCATACTCCAGTACATTATAAGGCCTTCGAAGAATTTCCATTAGCTCCACTCTGAATACAGATTCCTTACTATGATTTTCAATGCATTCCTCACCATCAAGATCAACAAAAACCTAGTTGTTTGCAAAACAACAAAATAGTACATACAATTAAAAGGAAGAACAATCAGAAATCAGAAACATGAAAATTTGAGATTTTAATAAATAAAAGGAATTAAAAAAAAAAAAGAATAAACCAATACCACTGGAGTAGGCTTTCCATCAGAAAATAAATTGTTGTCCAATATCATTACTTCTGAATCAGAATCACTATCCTCGTATGTAACTTTTTCACCACCAACAGGAGTATATTTCAGACGTCGACCATTCTTCGCAAATTTCAGAAAGTCTTGATAGTTTTGATCTGCCAAAACAGGACCTTCAGCTTCCTTTTCTGCTTCTGAATCAGAATCACTCCTTGCATATAAAACTTTTTTACCACCTTCAGGTCTCCATACCAAATTATCTGGACCACCCTCTATCAATACATCAGAGTCTACTCCATGGTTGCACTGATGTCTGGCAGCATTAGCAGCCTTCGAGCTATGACTTTTACTTGAACAACCATCACCATTTCTTGAGCTCTTGTAATTTTCACTTCTGGAATTACTTCTCAAAATCCCCGCTTTCCCGGTCTGAACTTTCTTCACTACATCATTCATAATACTAGGATTCTCATAATCACCATTACTTGAGCTCTTGTAATTTTCTCTTCTGGAATTACTTCTCAAAATCCTCGGTATCGCAGTCTGAACATTCGTCACTACATCATTCATAATATTAGGATTCTCATAATCACCATTACTTGAGCTCTTGTAATTTTCTCTTCTGGAATTACTTCTCAAAATTCTCGGTATCGCAGTCTGAACATTCGTCACTACATCATTCATAATATTAGGATTCTCGTAATCACCATTACTTGAGCTCTTGTAATTTTTTCTTCTGGAATTACTTCTCAAAATCCTCGGTATAGCAGCCTTAACTTTCTTCACTACATCATTCATTGTTCTAGGATTCTAGTTATTTTTTCTCTGTGAGTTGCTGCTCAAAACCCTCTTGCGACTCTTCGACCTTTCTCTCCTTAAACTGCTCCTCAAAACCCTTTCTGAATTCTCAGTATTTTCTCTCCCTGAGTGGCTCCTCAGAGTCAATGTCAAAGGCTCCATCTTTTCTCTCTTTGACTGAAGCTTCAAAGCATCACCGGTTCTAATTCTCCCTTGATTCTGATGTTCCAAAAGTTGTTCATCATCTGAATCAATTATCACTACTTCCACAAGAGCATCATTATTTCCATTATCACGGAGCACAGTTTTCTCCCGAGCCTCATCTCTAGAAGCATTGATCCCAAAGTTTCCATAGACAATGCCTCTACGCTTCCATCGTCTAGCCCACCTCAAATCAGAGTAAGAATTAACCTCTTCGCCCCCATACCACTAGCACTCTTATTCCTCGAAGGAAGTCCCATTCTATCTCATAAACAAAGCCCTCGTCTCAAATTCACAGCATAGCATTCAAAGCAAACTCTGCAAAAAAATTTAAAAATAAATAAAAAACAATCAAACAAAGAAACAAACAGAGACTCAAAGTTACAGCATGCAATGCATTATGTTTTTTGTTTTGTTTTTTTTTTTTTTAAAACCCAACAAGTGATTCAACTTAAACGCGGCGTTTAAAACAACTAATGGCCTTAATCAAAGTATCAATTTTTTTAAATTTTTATTTTTTTTACAATATAATGAGGATTTAAAACAGAGGGGAAGCATAGAAATTACCTGATGAGAGATTATTATGGAGTTGATAACAGAAGTAACGAGTGGAGAAGATATAATGTAAACCCTAAAAATCACAAATTTATAAAAAAAAAAAAAAAAATTGGAGTGTGTTTTTTTAATTTTATTAGAGAAGCTGGGCTGAAGTTAACTGGGCCTCAAATGCTTAAAGACCACTTGGGCTAATGCTTACTGAAGTTTAGTTGATGAATTTTATTTTTTGTTATTAAAATAAAATAACATAAAACATCTCCTATATATTTATATTTGAAAAAAGGATGATGAGATGTATTTTTTGTGTTTTTTTTTTTACAAGTAGCGATGCACAATATTTTAGAATTTAAATTTTTATTAGTTTTTTGCTTATAATATACGTAGAAACAGTTAGTTAAGGTGATTAATTTGAATGAAACTCGATTCTTATTTTTTATCAATGATTTAAGGAAATGGTGGTGGTGTTACTGATTGAAATTTGAATGGGTGGTGATGCTGATGAAGATGGGACATACTTATCAATTTCAGCACTGGCAGAAGCCTGGAGTTTATGACGATGAGGAAAAAAAAGCCTTGTTTGATGGAGGTATTTATTTGTATTGAATTTGAATTATAGAGGGAGTTGAATTTTTACTTTGAGTCGACAGAGAGTCAAATTACCCCCCAAAAAAAAAAAGAAAAAAAAAAAAAATCAACCCAGGCCACATGCAGCATTGCAGAAAAAGTAGAAGGAAAAAAATTGCAGAAACTGAGTTAAGCCGCAGAAATTCCTTATATAATCTTTGGTGAAGTAACAGAATTTGTGATAAATTTATATATATATATATATATACTGCTGATAATTTATCAAGATAAAGTACTATGAGGTTGTTCAATTATCATTCAAAAAGTAAAATCAGACTAACACATATCAGATAAATTTAATTTAATTTAATTAGTCATAACCTTATTTCAACATTTAAAGTTTAAACTAAGGAGAATAAATTGAGATGAAATCAAATCATTAAATCGTTGATTCGACGAGTTCAACCTGTTGGGATTCACACCAACAAAATTGATAAACAGGATCGTGATTGACTGATTATGACTATTGGTGGTGAACTGTGAACTGCAGACAAAGAAATATGATTCGATTTTTGAGTTATGTGAGAAAAACAAGTTGCAAAAGATAAAATTTTCTGGAAATCTAATGGAAAAAGAAATGAGATATTTTGATTGACAAAAAAGCAAAGATAGAATTAATTCAAGCGAGTGACAACCCAACAATACCCAGAGAAAAATAAAGAAATTTGTCTAAAGAAACCAAACATAGAAACTGAACAAAAATGACATAACTTCAAGCTGCAATAAGGAGCGGAAGTGGGGGACTGCAAATTTTTTATTTAGGGTTCTTCAATGGAGACTGTCCTCATATAATGAGAGGGGAAATTTGTTTACCTGGTATTTGAGTTACCGGTAATTAAAAAAAAAAAATAATTTAAGTATTAAAGTTTAAATGTTAATTGCAATATGTATAATGAGTTATGATCTTTTCACCTGTGATGTAACTGTTAAATATTTTTTTAATTGGTTTAACTGTTAAATATGTTTTGAGGTATAAGAGAGAAATTTCAAAATATGGTTTACATTATACAAGATATGATCATGTTATTCTATAAGGATAGCGATACTAACGCGGGATATCTGATACAGTGGATTCCAAGTCCACGAGTGGATTTATTTTCACACTTGGTGGTGCAGCCATGTCATGGAAATCCTCGAGGTAAATGTGTATTGTCCGATCTATTATGGAATCTGAGTTCATAACATTAAACAAAACAACGGAAAAAGCGGAATGACTTCGAAATTTCTTAGATGTTGGGATACGAGTCGAATACGAATCTATCATATCATTTGATTCATTAAGGATTCAATATAAATTCGTATCATCAATTCGTTAACCACTCTAAAGTCAAAACTTTAATTTGTTTAACAGGTTATCTATTATTCTTTTATTTTTGCCCATTTTCCCCCTGAATTTTGCATTTCTTTGTCTTGTTTTTGCATCTTTATTCTGTTTTTGTATGTTCTTGATTGCTTTGTTTTGAGTCTTGCATGTTTGAGTCAAGAAAAATAAAATAAATTACAAAAAAATCCGATCAGTATTCGGACTTGGGGTCTTGTTAGTTCTTTGTGTTTTATTTTCATGTTCTTCATATTAATTTAGTCTTTATCCATTGTTCTAGGAGTCTATAAACAATAACAACAATAATAATAAAAAAAAAAGAAAAAAAAAAAAAAAGAAGAAGAAGATAAGATTCGATTCAGTCTTAAGTTTTGTGTTCTTGTTTATTTGATTTGTATAGTGTATAAATGTTTGTGTTTGGTTGCATTGTACAAAAAAAAAAAATAATCACATTTTTTTTAATAATTGCATGAGCAGGTTAATTTGTTCTTCTTCTTGTTTTCATTGTTAATTTAAGTTTTCCTTGATGATATTATAATCTTTGTAGGTTCTAAGGGCTGTGTTCAAAAAAATATGAATAATCTCACTTTTGATAAGTAATATAATGTCACACTTGCACGATTTGAACTTGTAATAACAACATAACATAAGATAACATATATAGTGACATTTGCATGATTTGGTAGAAGAAGCAAATCCACAAACAGTATAATGGTACACTTATATAGAGTGAAAGTATCCTTTAATTTGCCAGAAACATTTGTTATCTCAGAAGACGTACCAACTCCAAGTGACCTTCACTTTGATACGATACCTTGTAGGACTAACAGTAGAAATATCATGCTCATTTGTACCAGAGAGTTGAGCAGAGAATGTTGCTTGTCCATGGGCAATCTCATCATCGGGACCAAAACTGCTGAGTTCTTTTAGATCAGCCCTAACTATGAGGGTGGAGTTCAAAGGCACAGCTACCACTGACTTGGACAACGGAATCATCTGCCCAGGCACTACATTTATGTACTTACGAGATGTCTTCCAAAAGAGCACACTTTCTTCTTCAATTATGTTGTTGTGAGCAGCAATTTGTCCATAAACATCGATCACCTCTCTCCCATTTGTGTCTATCAGTGTAACCTCTATCCTTGCCTGCACTGCATCTTTTAAAACTGCATATTTTATTGTGGCCAATCCACCATTTTGGCCTGTAATTTGATGACTTATGATCTCGTCATACCTGTTGGCGGTGGTGTTCATAACATCCCATGAGATCTCGCCTTTGCTGACATCATGATCCTCGGATAAACCTTCCTTGCTCTTGAGAGCCACTTCAAATATGAAGCAATCGTAGGCTGAGATGCATCGAGCCGGGCCATTTAGCGAGACAGTTTCACTCGCGTGGATGGATTCAGAATCATTCGGTCCTTGATTATAAATGCATTGAGAATTACTCAGCCCATCACTGAATCTGATTGTGCCATAAATGTCACCTCTAGTGTTGGAATTCCCATTTATTTTATTGATTGTAATCGAGAAAACCTCCACTAGTGGTCGTCCGACAACATCACCAACCATACGTCGCTGACGCCTTCCTGGCCTTGGTCCGGGTTGAAACATGTATCCCTTAATGATACCAATCACGGAGAGCACGGCCTCAATAATAAAGAGATGGAACAAATTATTCGCTGGAAGTTGAAATCTAACATGAGGATCCGCATCGACGTGGAGCACCGGACCAGAAAGGTCTTCCCAGCCTTTCCGATATTCCACTATCCAACCATGGTTTATGTGGTATGCTTCATAATCACGATGGACAGTCACATAGTCGGAGACTTCATCAGTGGTATCGTGGGTAACGAAATAGTCGGTTATTGCGTGAGTGGTACGGTTGGTAGTAAAATGCTTGGTGAGTACGTTGAATCTAAGAGATTCAGCAACCATCCAAATTATCACGAGAATTGATCTCGCCCTCACACAGTCATTCGTGGGGACAGCTAACTGATTTATAGCATTAATAAGTTCTTGTCGACCCACCTTTATTTGATTCCATTCTACATTACCAGCTCTTATACCTCTGAGGTCATCGTAACGATCACCGAAGGACAAGAAAGGTGGATCCGGGAATTTGCTGTTGACAATTGCCGTGCGTTAGCTCCAACCACTGGTCAGAACCCTCCATTCGGAAGCCGACAAAATAGAGATTGTCTCGTCGAAACCGCACTGTGATGTTATGATTATTGGTTTGAAATTCCACATCGAAAAATCGAGTGGGTGGATTTTCCTCAATAGGAGTAACAGCATGATTGTGTGAAAATCTCACTGCCACTCGATTGCGCAACCTCTCAATGAAGCGCCTATAACTTTCCCACAAACCTTCTTCAATGTTGAATATTTCAGTGAATTCGGGATTTGCCATTTATGCTTTAATTTGTTGGGTAAAAAAAAAAAAAAGGTTGTTTTATAAGGATGAAATTGTACGTACCCAAAAAGGATGCTAAAGGTGCTGGGAAAAATTGAATGGCTTGAGATACAACAAACTGGATACCTAGCTATTTATAGATGAACACCACTTGACTTATAGGCCATATCCATACATTCGAGGATTGTAATATATGGGAAATTTATTTCTTACACCAGATGCCATTTAATAGTTCAATTGAGAGTAAATAATAATTCAATTTGTAGTATTTAAAAAGAAATTAATGACTTCATGATTGCATTTCACTTCATACCAGATTTTTCAAATAGTTTTAAAATTTTTATATAGTCGTATTCACTATCCACCGATTTTAAATTATCTATTTATATTTAAATACTTTGACCGAAACTTGGGCGTTTTTTAAAATTTTTTTTTTATTTGCCGGGGGAACGTTGCTCCATTTTCAAGTGTCAGGGGATCTCAACAAAAAGGCTATTAGGGTGGTAATTTGGATCATAATTCGTTTATTCGTTTGATTCGATTCTCTTTAAAGTGAATACGAGTTTAAAAAAATGAATTCGTTTAATAAATAGGTCCATTCGATTCGATTCAATAAACGAATCGAATACGAATTTCAGCTCATGGATTCGTTTACTCGTTTAGGATTCGTTTTGTTATTTTCTTTTACTAGTTATTGTTATTTCTCAATTAATATTCTAGAAATTATGGCTAATTACCATAAAAAAATAATATTTTCGATATTTGGTGAGATATTTTTAATAAATATATTAGTTACATATTTTATATGTATATATTTATGAAGAATTAGTGCAAATCAACTATTATCAATTATGATATTAAATAATACCGTGACTAAAAACATATTCGTATTCGATTTGTTTCCTGATATTAGGATTCGTTTAATAAACTAATTGAATATGAATCCATCACATTTCGATTCTATTCGTTTAGGATTCGATACAAATTCGATTCGTTGATTCGTTTTGCTACCCCTATTCATTAGAGGGGATTTATATCATTTTTTTTTTATATATGAGATATTCGGCCAGTTTACACGCATCTAAATTAATATTGATTTTGAATTTAATAAAGAAGAAATCACTCATATAAAAAATCTTGACAACTGCGATAATTATTTAGGTGTAATTATAGCATATTTTTACCCTTAATTAATATCAAATCCTTTTTATGGGGTACATCTATTCGGTAATGTTGGTGCCTGAAAGTCAACCGTTCACATTATAACGAGCTACTCTTTTTTTTTTTTTAGGAAACGATGGAAACCCCGTCACCAAATCACCCATTTTGGGTCGCGGCGCAGGTAAAATCACCGACTGTTCCAAGCTCTTACAAGAAGTGTACCCTTGGATTCAAACCCAAAACCTCAAGGTGAGATCCTGGACCCTACACCATCAAGCAACACCCCTTGGAGAAATAACGAGCTACTCATAAAGACTATTCCGGAAAAAAGACAAAACGGTCATATAATAATATTAAGCCATCTAATTAGGTGGATTCTATAAATAAATAAATAAATAAATAAATGGCTTGACATCCATTTTTATGAAGTCGTCTATTTTTAATTGCAATTGAATCAATTATGAGAGTACATTCAAAGGCATATATGTTTGTTGGACGGCATATTTAGTTATTTACAATTGAACAGTAATGATAAATAAGAGTAATGATACATTCACACACACTTTTACTTAAATTTTTATTAACTCTCTCACTATAGCTATAGTGAGAGAATTTATAAAATTTTAAGTAAAAATATGTGCGAGTATATCATTTTTAAATAAATAAACTATTGGACTTCATATTGTACTTCCTCAAATTGATCATTAGTTAGTAATAAGAAATGTCAACTTGATAGTGTGATAATAATAAATATGTTGCTATTGGATAGTTTGATCCGTTCTTTAAAATGTTAAAATATTTATAAAAACCTACTTATAATTTATCTAATGCTAAATGTTTTTGATTTGACTGATTTGTTTTCTGTTTACATAATTTTTCGTTAATGAGGGTGTAAGGTCCAAATCTCCCGAGACAAAATCTCAGCAAGTGGTGTTCAATTCAATGAAAACGCCTCCAATGGATATAAGCACACAAATTACAATTCTAAAGCTAGGAAATTAAAATAATTGCTCGTGATGAGTCTTCATTTTTTTTCCTCTTTCAACACTTGGGCCTTTTACAATGGAGAGCCTTGTGACCAGCGTTAACATGCGCGTAAAACGCAAGCGCACGTATCGTTCAAGTAGTATAAAAAGTATCGATCCCACGAGGACTTAATACCTAAGCTATTAATTTTATGAGGTCAAATGATTACTAGTATCTAACAGGTTGATTGATTGATTTGAAATGGTGACGATTCTAAATTTAAAAACAAGAAAATAAAATTGTTTGAAAGTAAATTTTATGAAAATTTAATATTAAAAACTATCTAGGGTTGTGATTTCTTCCAATATCATTTTAAAGATGAAGTGGTTATTTTATAGTTGGGTAATATATTGGTTTATTAACGTGGAACACGAAATTATGTAAAAGCCTCTTCCGATGATCAAATTCAAATACCCAGTATAACTCAATTAATCATATTCCTATGTTAACCAAATTATCTGAATTCATTAAGATTAAGTTCCAATTATGGCTACCCCCGCCCGACAGGTATATTCATAACCTGTAAGGAAATATATTAAAAGGGTTATCTATCCTCAAGGAAGATCGTGGGCTATTGAGTCTAAGGTCTTTAACCTAAAATCCATTTTCCAAGTTCATTTAAAGTTTCCCAGTTCAATTTTATTAATGGCCAGTTAATAAAAAGCATTAAGATTAAGGCTCAATAAATAAACCTTTATATTACCCAAACTATAATTTAACCCCTTATAAACCGGTGATATTGAAATTCATCACAACCCCAGATAACTAATTTAGTTACAACACATAACTAGGGCTAATAAAAACTTAAAAGTAAAAGACATAAAGTACAAATGCTGAAAAGTAATTGCGGTAAAGTATAATGCTGAAAAGTAAATTACAATAAAATAAAATGCTAAGGTAAAATGAATTACTTTTACTACTACTAATTTAGATATCTCCCATAAAATAATATATAAACTTGTGATAATATATTACCAACTGAATTCATTAAGATTAAGTTCCAATTATGGCTACCCCCGCCCGACAGGTATATTCATATCCTGTAAGGAAATATATTAAAAGGGTTATCTATCCTCAAGGAAGATCGTGGACTATTGAGTCTAAGGTCTTTAACCTAAAATCCATTTTCCAAGTTCATTTAAAGTTTCCCAGTTCAATTTTATTAATGGCCAGTTAATAAAAAGCATTAAGATTAAAGCTCAATAAATAAACTTTTATATTACCCAAACTATAATTTAACCCTTTATAAACCGGTGATATTGAATTCATCACAACCCCAGATAACTAATTTAGTTACAACACATAAGTAGGGCTAATAAAAACTTAAAAGTAAAAGACATAAAATACAAATGCTGAAAAGTAATTGCGGTAAAGTATAATGCTGAAAAGTAAATTACAATAAAATAAAATGCTAAGGTAAAATGAATTACTTTTACTACTACTAATTTAGATATCTCCCATAAAATAATATATAAACTTGTGATAATATATTACCAACTGAATTCATTAAGATTAATTTCCAATTATGGCTACCCCCGCCCGACAGGTATATTCATATCCTGTAAGGAAATATATTAAAAGGGTTATCTATCCTCAAGGAAGATCGTGGGCTATTGAGTCTAAGGTCTTTAACCTAAAATCTATTTTCCAAGTTCATTTAAAGTTTCCCAGTTCAATTTTATTAATGGCCAGTTAATAAAAGGCATTAAGATTAAGGCTCAATAAATAAACCTTTATATTACCCAAACTATAATTTAACCCCTTATAAACCGGTGATATTGAAATTCATCACAACCCCAGATAACTAATTTAGTTACAACACATAATTAGGGCTAATAAAAACTTAAAAGTAAAAGACATAAAGTACAAATGCTGAAAAGTAATTGCGGTAAAATATAATGCTGAAAATTAAATTACAATAAAATAAAATGCTAAGGTAAAAGGAATTACTTTTACTACTACTAATTTAGATATCTCCCATAAAATAATATATAAACTTGTGATAATATATTACCAACTAACCAATCTGGCGGTATCCTGATTAAGTCAAATTAAGTCCAACCAGCCATATAGGCGGTAATATTTGTCCATAATCCAGCCATAAAGGCAGAACCAAAATAAAATTACCAACCGACCAATCTGACGGTATCCTTGATTAGTCAGGTTTAAACCAACAGAAAATAAACTTACCAACCGACCAATATAACGGTATCCTTGATTAGTCAGGTTTAAACCAGATTAAATTGAATTGCCAACCGACCAATATAGCGGTATCATTTTTAAGTCAGTATTTCAAATAGTGAATATATTATTTTTAAGGGAGATTAATCTAAATAGTAACAGTAAAAGAATTACCTTTCACCATAGCTGGGGAAGTTACCTCCTCATGGTAAATAATAAAAACTGTAAAAAGTAAAGAAAGTAAATTATTATTATTATAAAAAGTAATTAAAATTAAATTACAAAACTTAAATTAAAAGAACTAGAGAGAGAATTTCCCTATTTACATAAAAGAAGTGAGAGGGAATGGTGTAACTAAAACTGAAATGTCGAGCTCAATTTATAGACCTCGGTAGGCTCTGGGCGTCGCGACGCTGAGGCCTTTGGCGTCGCGACGCTGGAACAGTCGGCGTGGCTCCCTGAGCGTTTGACACGTGGCGATTCAGATAAGAAGATAAGGCGACACGTGGCAAGGTGGCTGATACTCAATTATTGTGATGACGTCATGCTGATGTGGCGGTGAAATGGCGATGCAATTATCGGCACAATAGGATTGCGACACGTGGCACCACGTGTCATGCTGTGATTTGCTGGTGCTGACATGGCAAGTTGACTCGTTGACCTAGTGACATGGCCGATGACATGGCGTGACAAATGGCGAAGTTGAATTGTTTACCGCTGATGTGGATGATGACAAGGTGACACATGGCAAGGCTGAGTGTCGGCAGCGTAGGATGATGACACGTGGCACGGCGTACATTAGCAAAGTCAAACTTCTCAAATTCTGACCCGTTGACTCGGCACAAGTTAGCAAGACTCGGCTCACGTTAGGCGTCGCGACGCCTATAAATTACCAAAATGCGCTTTTTCGTCAATTTTCACTGTTTTGCTCCAAATCACCTCCAGAATGTCCTGAAACTTTATTTATCTGCAAAATAACACAAAACACATCAAAATATTCACAAAACTCAAGAAACTATACAAAATATTAAGTTAAATGAGTGAGAAATAGTGATATAAATACCACTCATCACACCCCCAAACCTAACATTTTGCTAGTCCTCGAGCAAAATACAGAATAATATAACATAATGAAATTTAACTAAGCCACTTTCGTAGGGATCACAGTTGCATTTAGCATATGCAACAAGCCTTTAAACCCATATGTGTCCCTTGTGGACGAGTTATAGTCTCGTGAGGGTTTACAGCAATGATACCATAAATATTTTACAAAAGTAAAAATGTAGTAAAATTAATGCACACAAAATCAAAAAGACAAGAGAAAATAGAATAAAGAAGTTAGTGACTATCACGTGAAACTTCTACTCCAAGTTACTAGTTGTTTTGTTCCTTTTTGAAATTACTAAATAAGTAAATTCTCCGATTATTTTTACCATTCTCCATATACACAGTCAACAAAATATTAAACAACTCATTTTTGCCCACAACAGTCTTAAGTGCAGTTGATAAGAGAATAATATTTTTGTCCTAAAGTTCTATCATATTTCACACCTTTTTGTAGTAATTCAATAAATTTTCTGATTTTTCTGATTTTTTTTCTCTATTTTTTATTTATATACAATATCTTCCGTCTATGTAGCGAGTGTTGGGTCGGTGACTCCCAAACCAGTTGGCTTTAGGGCACCAGGTGTTAAGATACCCCTACGGACTTAATTACTCAGACTTCAGAATATATATATATATATATTTTACTCCATTGCTTTATGAGATGCTTCCTCCAATAAACTAGAGCACTGAATATTACAAACTTTTCAATTTTAGCTCATGTCCGTATGTTACTATGCATATTGATAATACCTGTCAAATGAGCATATGAAGATCCATTTTAGTCAGTATTATGGAGAATTCACAAATTAAATAATTCAAAAGGAAATAAACAAAAATTAACTTATTCCGAAATAGGTTTGAGATACGTCTCAGGAGTGGAAACTCCTTACTCGGCTATCTCTTACCAATTTCACCTTTTTAGTCAAAATAAAAACGCAAAAACGCAAAATTTTTTTTTTTTGTAATTTTTGAAAAGTTTTCAATTTTTTTGTATTTTTCAAAAAATTTTGGAATAAAAACGACACACAACTAAAAACAAGATACTAATAAACTAAATCCCTCCCCCAAACCTAAATGAGACATTTTCCCCAATGTCGTAAACAGTAGAAGAAGAGTTTAGAAGAAAATACCTAGTTAGCTGAAATTTTACAGGAAATTAAAGGTTAAGATCCAGATTAATCCGACGCCTCTTACCGTGATCGTCTTCGGACCAATTTATCTTTGAAAGGATAGGGTCAACCTTTGGTTCATAAGCTAAGAGTTGGTCAATTAGATCCGGGGCAGTTCTGGCAGTAAAGAGGAGTTCTTTCATAGGTTTTGACATGAACCCATTTCTTCGAGCATCATCAAGAAACACACAAAGAAAATCATAAAATCCTTCAACGTTGTACAGTCCAAGTGGTTTCTGGTGTATGTTCAGGTTCGCCCAAGATAGTACTATAAAAATTTCCTCCAATGTGCCCAAGCCACCTGACAAAGCAATAAAAGCATCAGCATGACTAATCATTTCTACCAATCGTTCATACATACCTGGCACGATCAGTTCTTCTCCGTTTGTTGGTTCAATAAGATTTGCCTCTGCCAAGGGTTTTGGGATGATTCCCAAAACGTGACTGCCTCATTCCTATACAGCTTTTGAAACGATCCCCATTAGTCCAAGATTGCCTCCGCCATATATCAAGTACATTTCCTTGCAGCTAAGACTCGACCTAGTTCCTGTGCTGCTTCTATGTATTGTTGTTTAACACCAACACTACTACCGCAAAACACACAGATGTTTTCAACTCATCTTCTTGAAGTGGCTTCCATGTTTTACTCTGGATGTCTTCAAACGTGCAATGATGAGTTGAATTTATAATACCTGAAAATGGGTGAGTAAAATAATAGCACCAGTACATGCCAAAGACAATTATGAGTTAAACAGTTAAAATAAATCGTGATAGTAAAAAAGGTCTGGATCCTGTCAGAGAAAATAAAAGAAAACAACAAAACAAATTATAATTATTAGGAAAAAAACAAAGAGATATAATATTTACAAGAAAAGTAGTGGCTTGATTGACGTTTATGCGTCAGGGACAAGCTTCCCATCCAATTATCTTATAAATTGGCAAAAAAAGGTCTTTTTGAGTCAGATTCCCAAGACTTAACTGTTGTCTTTCTTTTTGATATTGTGTATGTAATTTGCGAAAAGCTATATGAACATATCCACTGGGATGCGTCTCAAGAGTCGAAGATATATCATCTAAAGACTCATTACTCAAGCCACCCCTAATGAATTTAATTTTGTCTTCGCGATTATCAGACACCATTCCTAAAGAACGACAACGAGTATTGCAATTCCATCGTGCATATTTGTAACAAACACCCATTTGCTTAGCTCTACGTTTCTTTGCATAGGTGTTTCTTCCAAAACCAGGCAGATGAGAAATAAAAGAGTCATAAGACTCACCTGCCAAGCAGATCCGTGCTTCAATTACCCAACAAATGTCATTAGGAATACCATGGATTGTTAGTAATCTCATCCGTTCCAAGCGAGCTTTGTAAACTTTCATCAGAGATTTTTGAGGGAGAGAAGGAAATTGCTTGTGAAGATTTGCAAGAGTTTCTTCCATCTTGAAATGACTGCAAAAACTAAACACACCAAATTAAATCACACCAAATCATAATATATACACAAATTGCATGGGCTGCCTTCCTGCGAGCGCTAAGTTTTAGAGTCGTCAGCTAGACTTGACTTCTCGAACGTTAGGATGGATCTGAAAGTGTGAAACTTTCTTTTTTTCGCTCAAAAGATTCTCCCCAGTAGTGTTTAACACGCTTGTTTTTAACCTTGAAAGTTTTGTTGGAGTCAGGATCATGTATCTCAACGACTCTATCTGGTAAAACTTTAGTGATCACAAATGGACCTGACCACCGTGATTTTGGCTTCCATGGGAAGAATTTCACCCTTGATTTGTTTAACAGTACCTTCTGCCCTGGTTCTAGATATATGCGCACTAACTTTTCATCATTTTTCTTCTTGGCCTTTTCTTTGTATAATTTGGAATTCTCAAAAGGCTGTATGTGAAATTCCTCCAATTCGTTGAGCTGATGAAACTTTTTCTCTTCTGTTGCTTGTTGTGCAAGATTTGGCTCTTTCAGTACAAAAAATGCTTTATCTTTAGGCTCCACAGGCAATTGACATGTTTTAAGTTTGTCAGTAGAACTTTGCATTGCATTGGAGTTCTGAATGGTACTGTGTATCACATTAAGTCTGAAACATTCCTCCTTCCTTTCATCATCTAGAAAATTCATGGCCTTAAAAACATTGAATGTTACTTCTTGGTCATGTACCCTCATGGTTAATTCTCTTTTTTGTACATCAATAATGGTTCGACCTGTAGCCAAGAATGGTCTCCCGAGGATGATTGGTACGTCTGCGTCTTCCTCCATATCAAGGACAATAAAATCTTCTGGGAAAATGAATTTGTCAACCTTGACCAGCATATCCTCAACTACGCCTCTTGGAAATACGAGCGTTCTATCAGCAAGTTATAGAGAGACTGAAGTGGGTAATTTTTCTCAAATCTGCAGTTTCCTGAAAATAGAAAAAGGCATCAAATTAACACTCGCTCCTAAATCACATAAAGCCTTACCAAAGTCATGTTCTCCTATGGTGCAAGGAAAAGTGAAACTGCCAGGATCTTTCAACTTTGAGGGAAGTTTCCTCTGAATGATAGCGCTGCATTCTTCCGTCAATTCTACTGTCTCGTAATCTCCCAATCTCCGTTTTTGTGAAAGAATGTCTTTCATGAATTTGGCATAGCTGGGCATTTGTTCCAACGCTTTCGCAAATGGGATGTTGATATGCAACTTTTTGAACACCTTCAGAAATCGAGAAAACTGCTTGTCCAATTTGTTCTTTTGAAGACGCTGAGGAAAATGTGGTGGTGGAATGATCTGTTCTTTTTCCTTTGCTTCTTTTTCCTCCATCTGTTGCTTGGTTTCTTTTGGAACTTCCTCAGCAGTTGTTTTGGCTCCAACATCTTTGTTGATTTCAGTACCGCTTTTTAACATGATGGCATGACATTGCTTCTTCCCTATGTTCCTCGGATTTGGTTCAGTGTTGCTAGGAAGGTTACCTGGCAGTCTGTAACTTTGAGCATGGGCCAGTTGTCCCATTGATTCTCCAGTGCTTTAATAGAAGCAGATTGACTTTGAATTAATGCTTCTTGGGATTGAAACATAGCTTCATATCTTGCTGCATTAGAGTCGTGTTTTGCTTCTCTTTTTCAAATAGGTCAACACTTCTGTTATTCCTGATTCATTTGCCTGCTCCTGGATAGTTCTACTGTTGGCCTGAATTGTTGCTCCATGAAAAATTAGGATGATTCCTCCACCATGGGTTATAGGTGTTGGAATATGGATTGTTCACATGTCTGTTGAAATTGTTGACATAATTCACTGTCTCTTTATATTGGTTTGGCTCTAGTACTACTTCATATGGTGAATTTGTGGATCCAGTATTAACTTGCATGCTGAGAGTTTCCAGATTTTTGCAAATTTGTTCCAGCTTTGCATTTACTGCAGTGTTGGCTCCAATTTCATAAATTCCAGCAATTCATTGAATCAAGCTCCTTTCTGTTGGCCACAAGGAGTTGTTGTTGGCCATTTCTTCGATTAGGTCCCAGGCTTGATCTTCTCCTTTTGCCATTAAAGCTCCTCCAGCAGCAGCATCGATTATGGTTCTCATCAGTTCAGAAAATCTATTATAGAATGTTTGGACTTGAAGCCATTTTGGAATCTCATGGTGAGGACATTTCCGGAGTAGATCTTTGTACCTTTCCCATGCTTCGTAGAGAGATTCTGAGTCTTGTTGTACAAAGGATGTGATGTCATTCCTCAGTTTTCCAGTTCTGGCTGGTGGGAAGTATTTTGCAAGAAATTTGGTAGCTAAAGTGTTCCAAGTTGTGATGGAACCTGCTGGTAGTGAATGTAACCAAGCTTTAGCTCTGTCCTTCAAGGAGTATGGAAAAACACGCAGTCTCATTGCTTCTTCAGCTTCTCGATTGTAATTGAAAGTGTCACAAACTTCCAGGAAGTTGCTGATGTGGGTATTAGGATCCTCAGTTGCATTCCCCCCAAACTGTACTGACTGCTGAATCATCTGAATACATGTTTTGATGTCACCCGCATTTGCTGGTAATGGAGGAAGTACAATACAGGAAATGAGTCTGTCAACCACTGGAATGGTTCTGTCTCGAATGGGAATTGGTGGTGCAACTTCCAAAGGTTCAGGTTCCATGTTAACAATTGCTTCTTGGCCTTCTCGCCTTTCCCTTCTCAACTGTCTGATGGTTCTTTCAATTTATGGGTCAAGCGGTCGGAGTTCAAAGCTTCTGGTTCGTCTCAAGAAGTATTTGAGAACCTGAAACACACGAAAAACAAAAATAATAAGTAAAAAGAAATTAGATACAAGTAAATGTATCTAACCTTAAAACTAATAGTGAAAGATAAATAAGTCCCCGGCAACGACGCCAAAAACTTGACCGGCATTAACACACTCGTAAAACGCAAGCGTACGTATCGTTCAAGTAGTATAAAAAGTATCGATCCCACGAGGACTTAATACATAAGCTATTAATTTTATGAGGTCAAATGATTACTAGTATCTAACGGGTTGATTGATTGATTTGAAATGGTGACGATTCTGAATTTAAAAACAAGAAAATAAAATTGTTTGAAAGTAAATTTTATGAAAATTTAATATTAAAAACTATATATGGTTGTGATTTCTTCCAATATCATTTTAAAGATAAAGTGGTTATTTTACAATTGGGTAATATATTGGTTTATTAACGTGGAACACGAAATTATGTAAAAGCCTCTTCCGATGATCAAATTCAAATACCCAGTATAACTCAATTAATCATATTCCCATGTTAACCAAATTATATGAATTCATTAAGATTAAGTTCCAATTATGGCTACCCCCGCCCGACAGGTATATTCCTATCCTGTAAGGAAATCTATTAAAGGGTTATCTATCCTCAAGGAAGATCGTGGGCTATTGAGTCTAAGGTATTTAACCTAAAACCCCTTTTCCAAGTTCATTTAAAGTTTCCCAGTTCAATTTTATTAATGGCCAGTTAATAAAAAGCATTAAGATTAAGGCTCAATAAATAAACCTTTATATTACCCAAACTATAATTTAAACCCTTATAAACCGGTGATATTGAAATTCATCACAACCCCAGATAACTAATTTAGTTACAACACATAATTAGGGCTAATAAAAACTTAAAAGTAAAAGACATAAAGTACAAATGCTGAAAAGTAATTGCGGTAAAGTAAAATGCTGAAAAGTAAATTACAATAAAATAAAATGCTAAGGTAAAAAGAATTACTTTTACTACTACTAATTTAGATATCTCCCATAAAATAATATATAAACTTGTGATAATATATTACCAACCGACCAATCTGGCGGTATCCTGATTAAGTCAAATTAAGTCCAACCAGCCACATAGGAGGTAAGATTTGTCCATAATCCAGCCATAAAGGCGGAACCAAAATAAATTACCAACCGACCAATCTGGCGGTATCATTGATTAGTCAGGTTAAACCAACAAAAAATAAACTTACCAACCGACCAATATAGCGGTATCCTTGATTAGTCAGGTTTAAACCAGATTAAATTAAATTGCCAACCGACCAATATAGCGGTATCATTTTTAAGTCAGTATTTTAAATAGTGAATATATTATTTTTAAGGGAGATTAATCTAAATAGTAACAGTAAAAGAATTACCTTTCACCCTAGCTGAGGAAGTTACCTCCTTATGGTAAATAATAAAAACTGTAAAAAGTAAAGAAAGTAAATTATTATTATTACAAAAAGTAATTAAAATTAAATTACAAAACTTAAATTAAAAGAACTAGAGAGAGAATTTCCATATTTACATAAAAGAAATGAGAGAGAATGGTGTAACTAAAACTGAAATGTCGAGCTCAATTTATAGGCCTCGGTAGGCTTTAGGCGTCGCGACGCTGAGGCCTTTGGCGTCGCGACGCTGGAACAGTCGGCGTGGCTCACTGAGCATTTGACACGTGGCGATTCAGATAAGAAGATAAGGCGACACGTGGCAAGGCGACTGATACTCAATTATTATGATGACGTCATTGATGATGTCATTGAAACGTGGCAAGGCTGAGTGTCGGCAGCGTAGGATGATGACACGTGTCACGGCGCATGTTAGCAGATCGGCTGTGATGGTGACATATGACATGGCGCACGTTAGCAAAGTCAAACTTCTCAAATTCTGACCCGTTGACTCGGCGTAAGTTAGCAAGACTCGGCTCACGTTAGGCGTCGCGACGCTGTAAAATACCAAAATTCCCTTTTTCGCCAATTTTCACTGTTTTGCTCCAAATCACCTCCAGAATATCCTGAAACTTTATTTATCTACAAAATAACACAAAACACATCAAAATATTCACAAAACTCAAGAAACTATACAAAATATTAAGATAAATGAGTGGGAAATAGTGATATAATATCACTTATCAGCTCCCTATGCCCCATCTTTGTTGCTAACACAGCCATTGCCACAGCCCCTTTGGCTCAGTTGTTTCCTTCCATTTACAATCTCCCATTTTCAGAGCCTTTGAATGTTTCTTCTCTTTCCCAGTCTAACCCTATCCGTACTTGGCCCAAACATGATTCTTCCTTCGAAACTTGGTTTCAGCGTATGAGGCTGCACGTACACTCGTGCCTTTCTTAAAGAAAACGGTTTAGTTTCCCTCAATGAGATTTCTTTGGCATTACCCCCTTTTGGTAGAAATTTATTCCCCACATCGTTGCTCTTCTGGTCTTCTGATTATAACGTCTTTCTCTTTCCCTCTGGTCCTTTCACTATCACCCTTCTTGACATCAGTGCTTTGACTGGGTTAGCCCATTTGGGCGCGACTATTTCTGCTTGCACTACTTTCTTTTCCATCATTCTTCAATGGACACTTCATCTTTCTCCTATTATTCTGCTTTCTTTCTTGCGTTTTCTGAGTCGGTCAGTCCGGTCTCGATGTTGGAACGCACCGCTTTCATTCATTACTGGCTTTGCTATATAAGGGCTACATTCCCAACAAATTCATCATGGCACCAATTAATGTGTCATCTTTCATGTCATTTCGATGTCAAATCATGTCCATCGCTGCCCTTTTTATTTCCCGCTCTTTCTTCTCCCCTCGGATTGAGATGTGACACTTGTCATAGGGCGGACTTTTCACCTTTGCTATATAAGGGCTTAATTCGTTCTTGTCATCACTTTACTTTCTACTTCATTTTCTACAAAACATTCCATTTTCTTGCATTCAATTTCCTTGCTAATGGCGTCGTCTTCCTCTGTTTTGAAAAAGGCCATTTCAACCTTTGGTGATTATCAAGCTGCATTGGGTGATTCTTCTATGGGTGTCTTTGGCATCCATACCCTCGAAGAAAACCACGGACTGTGCTCCTGACCGGCGTAAACACACACGTATAACGCAAGCGCACGTATTGTTGAAGTAGTATAAAAATATCGATCCCACGAGGACTTAATTCCTACTGTTGTTATTAATTGATGAATATATTTATTTACAAATATCTAATTAAATGGAGAATAGAATGATTGTTTGATTGATTGGTTGAATGTGATTTTGCAAAATAAAATAAGTAAAATAAACAAAAGAAAATACTAAGGAAAATAACAAAAGACACAAAGATCTAGGGTTGTGAATCTTTCTAATATCTTTTAAAAGATGAAGTGATTATTTTATGTTTTTGTAATAAATCGGTTTACTAACCTGGAACACTAAATTATGCGAAAGCCTTTGTCGATGGTCAGACGCAAATACCCAGTTTAACCCAATTGAACCATATTCCTATGTCAACCAAATTACTTGGATTCATTAAGATTAAGTTCCAATTATGGCTACCCCCGTCTGACAGGTATATTCCTATCCTATAAGGAAATCTATTAAAGGGTTATCAATCCTTAAGGAAGATCGTGGGCTATTAAGTCTAAGGCTGAAACCTAAAATCCCTATGTTTAGTTCATTTTAGATTTACCACATCAATCTTATTGGTGATCAGACAACAAGAAGCATTAAGCTTAAGACTTAATAAGTAAACCTTTAAATTACCCAAACTATAAAATAATCCCTTATAAACCGGTGATATTAGAATTTATCACAACACCATATAACTAACACATAACTAGGGCTAGTAACAACTTAAAATTAAAAGAAAAAAAGTAAAAATGCTGAAAAGTAAAAGACATAAAGTAAAAGCGAAAAAGTAAAATAAAATAAAATGCTAAGGTAAAAGGATCAACTTTCACTAATTACTATTTAGATATCTCCCATAAAATAATATATAAACTTGTGATAATATTTTACCAACCGACCAATCTGGCGGTATCCTGATTAAGTCAAATTAAGTCCAACCAGCTATGTAGGCGGTAATATTTGTCTATAATCTAGCCGTAAAGGCGGAACCAAAATAAAATTACCAACCGACCAATCTGGCGGTATCCTTGATTAGTCAGGTTTAAACCAGATTAAAATGAATTACCAACCGACCAATATAGCGATATCATTTTTAAGTCAATATTTTAAATAGTGAATATATTATTTTTAAGGGAGATTAATCTAAATAGTAACAGTAAAAGAATTACCTTTCACCCTAGCTGGGGAAATTACTTCCTCATAGTAAATAGTAAAAACTGAAAAAAAGTAAAGAAAGTAAATTACTATTATTACAAAAAAGTAATTCAAATTATTTACAACACTAAAAACTAAAATCTAAAAGAAACTAGAGAGAGAAACTCCCTCTCTAATTGAGAGAAATGGGAGTGAATGGTGTATCTGCAACTGAAATGTCGAGCTCAATTTATAGGCCTCGGTAGGCTCTGGGTGTCGCGACTCTGAGGCCTTTGGCGTCGCGACGCTGGAACAGTGAGACGTGGCCTGCTGAGCGCTTGACACGTGGCGATTCAGATAAGAAGATAAGACGACACGTGGAAAGGCGGTTAAGAGCTCAATTATTATGCTGACGTGGCAATGCAATTTTCGGCACAATAGGATTGCGACACGTGGCGCTTCGTGATTGGCTGATGCTGACGTGGCATGTTGACTTGGTTGGCCATTGATGTGGACAATGACGTGGCATGACACGTGGCAGAGTTGACTCGTTGACCAGCTGATATGGATGATGATGTGGCACACGTGTCAATGATGAGTGTCGGCAGCGTAGGATGATGACATGTGGCATGGCGCACGTTAGCAAATCAGCTGTGATGGTGACACGTGGCACGACGCACGTTAGCAAATTCAAACTTCTCAAATTCTGACATGTTGACCCGGCGCACGTTAGCAAGAATCGGCGCACGTTAGGCGTCACGACACCGAAGGTCATGGCGTCGCGACACTGGAATTTACCAAAATGCCCTTTTTCGCCAATTTTCACTGTTTTGCTCCAAATCACCTCCAGAATGTCCTGAAAATTTATTTATCTTCAAAATAACACAAAACACATCAAAATATTCACAAAACTCAAGAAAATATACAAAATATTAAGTTAAATGAGTGGGAAATAGTGATATAAATACCACTCATCACACCCCCAAACCTAACATTTTGCTAGTCCTCGAGAGAAATACAGAATAATATAACATAATAAAATTTAACTAATCCACTTTCGTAGGGATCACGGTTGCATTTAGCGTATGCAACAAGCCTTTAAACCCCTATGTGTCCATAGTGGACGAGTTGTAGTCTCGTGAGAATTTACAACAATGATACCCACAAACATTTTATAAAAGTAAAAAGGTAGTAAAACTAATGCACACAAAAGCAAAAAGACAAGAGAAAAGAGAAAAAAGAAGTTAGTGACTAATCAGGTGAATTTTCTACTTAAGTTACTAGTTGTTTTGTTTATTTAAAAATTCTGAATAAGTAAATTCTCCGATTATATTTACCATTCTCCATATACACAACCAACAAAATATTAAACAACTCATTTTTGCCCACAACAGTCACAAGTGTAGTTGAGAAGAGAGTAATATTTTTGTCCTAAAGTTTTATCGGAATTCTCACCTTTTTGAAGCAATGGAATAATTTTTCTGATTTTTCTGATTTTTTCTTTGATTTTTATATTTTTATATTTTTTATTTATATACAATATCTTCTGTCTATGTAGTGAGTGTTGGGTCGGTGGCTCCCAAACCAGTTGGCTTTAGGGCACCAGGTGTAAAGACACCCCTACGAACTTAATTACTCAGACTTCAGATATATATTTTTTTTTGCAGCATCTTTGATCCATGTAGAAAGCTTTGGGTCAGTGACTCCCAAACCAGTTGGTTTTAGGGCACTAGGTGTTAAAAACACCCTTACAGACTTAATAACTCAGATCTCATATTTATTTATTTATTTTACTCCATTGCTTTTTTTGAGATGCTTCCTCCAATTAAAATAGAGCACTGAATATTACAAACTTTTCAATTTTAGCTCATGTCCGTATGTTTCCATGTATGTTGATAATACCTGCCAACTGAGCATATGAAGATCCATTATAGTCAGTATTATGGAGAATTCACAAATTAAATAATTTAAAATGAAATAAACAAAAAATAACTTGTTTCAAAAATGGTTTGAGATACGTCTCAAGAGTGGGAATTCCTTACACAGTTATCTCTTACCAATTTCACCTTTTTAGTCAAAAATAAAAACACAAAAACGCAAAATATTTTTGTAATTTTTGAAAAACTTTCATTTTTTTTGTATTTTTCGAAAACTTTTGGACTAAAAATAAAAACAACTCACAACTAAAAACTAAAAACAAGGTACTAATCAACTAATTCTTTCCCCCAAACCTAAATGAGACATTGTCCCCAATGTTTTAAATAGTGGAAGAAGAGTTTAGAAGATACTACCTGGTCAGCTGAAATTTTACAGGAAAAATTATCGATTAAGATATATGTCCAATGTACGCTTTTTCCCACGATCGATAATTGACCATTTTTTTTAGTAAAAATTTCGACAGAATCTCCTCTAAAAATTCAAAATTTCCTCAAATTCATCATAAAACTAACACTTCAAAAATCACAATAATGTCAAACCTCGCCCCTAATTCTACGAAATTCAATCGATCAGTCAATCCTCAACCCAGAAATCTGTCAATTACTCACTGCCAAACTTCCAAGTTCACAACCCTCCAATTTCAACAAAATCAATCCACCACAAATTCTTACAATTGTCGACTACCCCCCTTCACTGCCAAAAATTCAAATTCAGTTTCAACAAATTTCACCACACAAATTGTCCACAAATTCAACCTTTAACCTTTTTTAAATTCGGAAATTGAAGAGCAGTGGACCGAATTCACAACACAAAGTATCCACAATGACCGGAATGATGCTTGACAAACCGGATCTAACGTGGATGGGTCTCGGTCGTAGCTTATGTGCATGGCAGTGGGTGGCTTTGTTGAATCTCGGTGGTGGGTGAACTCGGCGGTAGGTGACTCGACAAAGGCTTGGTGTTGGCTTGGTCACGGCAAGGGTGGATCTCGGTGGTCGTGGTTCGTGCGCTCGATGAAGGCTGCTCTTAATGGGTACGACTGGGTTTTGATAGCGGCTCGGTTGAGATGGGTTTCTGGATTCTGGTTTTGGTTGGAACTCAATACGGCTCGGCCTGGTCACGGTGGTGATGGTGGTGTGGCTCGTGCGTGACTTCTCTTTGATCGTGAATCTTGGCCGAAGGTTGGAAGCTCGGCCATGGGTCCCGGTTGTGGGTGGTGGTTGGCTTGGCAGTGACGGTTTCAGCTCAGCTCATTGGTGGCTCGGTTCAGCTGTGGCAGTGGTGGTTCCGACTTGGTTCGTGGTGGTTTGGCACGGTGGCTTATGGCTCGGCAAAGGCTCGGATTTGTTCGGTTTTGGCTGGATCTTTGGCGATGATGGTACGGCTGGTTCTCTCGGCTTCGGTTGTGGATGGTTGTGGTGGTTTGATGATTGAGTTTGTGTGGGTTATTTGTGAGATTTGGTGACGTTGGTTGATGATTTGGTGAATGGATGGTCGTATTTTAGTGGATAATTGAGAGGAAATGGTGAAATCTGTGAAGAATGAGGAGTGAGATCTGTGCGTGGTGGCTGCTGGTTTTGGGCCTGTAATCAAACCAGCGTCGCGACGCTGAAGTTGGCCGTGCGTCGCGACGCTGGGTAATTTTAGGTTTTTTTTCTTTGGAAAAACCAAGTCTTTCGACGGATAAATCCATTGGGACGTGTCTCAAGAGCTGACTTCTTACTCGGTCGTCTCTACTGGATCAACTTTATATCTTCGTGATTTTGTCAAATTTTTATTTTGTGAAAATCCCGCTTGCACTGCCTTGCTTTGTCCTGAAAAATTCCGTTTTTAATTTTTCCTGCAAAACTAACACACAAAATTAAAAAGTTCACAAAAAAAAAAATTAGAACAAATTGCATGGGTTGCCTCCCTGCTAGCACTAAATTTTTCATCTTCAGCTAGACTTGACTGAAATCTATCTGTTAAGGAGGTTTCAGCATCGTTTTGGATGTCCGATTAAAGACAATCCCGTGAGCGTTGCTTTTGAAGGGTCTCTTCCAACAGTAAAGTGGCAAAAAGAATTTTGTCTTATTTCGTGCTTGTGCCACCTTTTTAAACTTTGTTGCTCCAATGGTTCCTGAAAAGAAAGAAAGAAAATTAGGAGGTCTCATATGGTGCTTGACTTTGAACGGAAGTTCCATTCTGTCAATCTTATGGTTGATGTCTTTGATTTGTACTCCCCAAAACAGTGATGTTTCTCCTGAATGTTCTAGATCTTTAATAAGTTCAGACATGTGCTTTGCTTCTTGCTCCACCTTTTCTTCACAGATGAATTTTAAAATTTCCTCGTTCAGTTCTTCATCCGTCATCTGTGAAATGCATGCTCCATAAGTATCTGTCTGAGGATGTAAAGATGTTTCTGACATTAGGTCTTCATCCTCTGATACGACTGGAATGGATGGTTCGGGTAGATCTTCATCAAACATCATGGTAAAGCATGCTCCAAGATCTTCATTTTGAGGATTGAAAGTTTGATCCTCCGTTGTTGGTGCAGTTGGTACAAATAGATCAGCTTCATCCTCGTCAGAATCTGAATAATAAAAGTCAAACAGAGACTTTGCTGGTTTGGGCTCCTGAACTGATACCTCTGGTTGTTGATACTGCTCAGCCTCCTCTTCTGTTAGGTGTCATTGTGGATCTCTGGGTACTCGAAGGCTTTGTCAGTTTCATCTGATAATTCTTCTTGAGGTAATTGTCTCGTTTGATCTATCAGTCTCTGAATGAATTCTGATTGTCTCTGAATACTTTCAAATTGATTCTGGCATGTTTCAAGCATTGTATCCAACTTTTCGTCTTGTTTCTTGACCCAATCTTTGAGCATGTCAACCATCTGATCTTCCTCTGATGGTTCTGGTTCTTGATGAAAATCGTAGGTACATGGTGGTTAAGATGGAAAATGTGGTTCTGTGAAATGTGATGGCTCTTCATACCATGAAGGATCTTGATAGTTCTGCCACTATGGATTGTAGTTGTACTAGCAATGATCTCTCGAGTGGTTACCATTACATATGTCACATCTCCCTCATTGCGTTCTGATGAGAAAATGTAGTATTGGTTGATTCTGACATTCAGTGATAATTGTTGGGTTGGACAACAGGCCTCAGAAAACCGGACTGTTGCTCCCAGATTTGGGGTGTATCTTCTAGTAAAGCTCGTGATCTTTCAATCTCCCAGTAGTATTCCATTTTTTAATCACCTGAAAACAAAAGAAAGAAATAAAAATTTCAAAATAAAATAAAGAAAATTAGATACAAGTAAATTAGATAGCTTCAAAATTAATAACTCAAGAAAAATAAGTCCCCGGCAACGGCACCAAAAACTTGACCAGCGTAAACACACACGTATAACGCAAGCGCACATATTGTTCAAGTAGTATAAAAATATCGATCCCACGAGGACTTAATTCCTACTGTTGTTATTAATTGATGAATCTATTTATTTACAAATATCTAATTAAATTGAGAAGAGAATGATTGTTTGATTGATTGGTTGAATGTAGTTTTGAAAAATAAAATAAGTAAAAAACAAAAGAAAATATTAAGGAAAATAACAAAAGACACAAAGATCTAGGGTTGTGAATCTTTCTAATATCTTTTAAAAGATGAAGTGATTATTTTATGTTTTTGTAATAAATCGGTTTACTAACCTGGAACACTAAATTATGCGAAAGCCTTTGTCGATGGTCAGACGCAAATACCCAGTTTAACCCAATTGAACCATATTCCTATGTCAACCAAATTACTTGGATTCATTAAGATTAAGTTCCAATTATGGCTACCCCCGTCTGACAGGTATATTCCTATCCTGTAAGGAAATCTATTAAAGGGTTATCAATCCTTAAGGAAGATCGTGGGCTATTAGTCTAAGGCTGAAACCTAAAATCCATATGTTTAGTTCATTTTAGATTTACCACATCAATCTTATTGGTGATCAGACAACAAGAAGCATTAAGCTTAAGACTTAATAAGTAAACCTTTAAATTACCCAAACTATAAATAATCCCTTATAAACCGGTGATATTAGAATTTATCACAACACCAGATAACTAACACATAACTAGGGCTAGTAAAACTTAAAATTAAAAGAAAAAAGTAAAAATGCTGAAAAGTAAAAGACATAAAGTAAAAGCGAAAAAGTAAAATAAAATAAAATGCTAAGGTAAAAGGATCAACTTTCACTAATTACTATTTTAGATATCTCCCATAAAATAATATATAAACTTGTGATAATATTTTACCAACCGACCAATCTGGCGGTATCCTGATTAAGTCAAATTAAGTCCAACCAGCTATGTAGGCGGTAATATTTGTCTATAATCTAGCCGTAAAGGCGGAACCAAATAAAATTACCAACCGACCAATCTGGCGGTATCCTTGATTAGTCAGGTTTAAACCAGATTAAAATGAATTACCAACCGACCAATATAGCGATATCATTTTTAAGTCAATATTTTAAATAGTGATATATTATTTTTAAGGGAGATTAATCTAAATAGTAACAGTAAAAGAATTACCTTTCACCCTAGCTGGGGAAATTACTTCCTCATAGTAAATAGTAAAAACTGAAAAAAAGTAAAGAAAGTAAATTACTATTATTACAAAAAAGTAATTCAAATTATTTACAACACTAAAAACTAAAATCTAAAAGAAACTAGAGAGAGAAACTCCCTCTCTAATTGAGAGAAAGGGAGTGAATGGTGTATCTGCAACTGAAATGTCGAGCTCAATTTATAGGCCTCGGTAGGCTCTGGGTGTCGCGACTCTGAGGCCTTTGGCGTCGCGACGCTGGAACAGTGAGACGTGGCCTGCTGAGCGCTTGACACGTGGCGATTCAGATAAGAAGATAAGACGACACGTGGAAAGGCGGTTAAGAGCTCAATTATTATGCTGACGTGGCAATGCAATTGTCGGCACAATAGGATTGCGACACGTGGCGCTTCGTGATTGGCTGATGCTGACATGGCATGTTGACTTGGTTGGCCATTGATGTGGACAATGACGTGGCATGACACGTGGCAGAGTTGACTCGTTGACCAGCTGATATGGATGATGATGTGGCACACGTGTCAATGATGAGTGTCGGCAGCGTAGGATGATGACATGTGGCATGGCGCACGTTAGCAAATCAGCTGTGTGATGGTGACACGTGGCACGACGCACGTTAGCAAATTCAAACTTCTCAAATTCTGACATGTTGACCCGGCGCACGTTAGCAAGAATCGGCGCACGTTAGGCGTCACGACGCCGAAGGTCATGGCGTCGCGACACTGGAATTTACCAAAATGCCCTTTTTCGCCAATTTTCACTGTTTTGCTCCAAATCACCTCCAGAATGTCCTGAAACTTTATTTATCTACAAAATAACACAAAACACATAAAAATATTCACAAAACTCAAGAAACTATACAAAATATTAAGTTAAATGAGTAGGAAATAGTGATATAATATCACTCATCAGCTCCCTATGCCCCATCTTTGTTGCTAACACAGCCATTGCCACAGCCCCTTTGGCTCAGTTGTTTCCTTCCATTTCCAATCTCCCATTTTCAGAGCCTTTGAATGTTTCTTCTCTTTCATAGTCTAACCCTATCCGTACTTGGCCCAAACATGATTCTTCCTTCGAAACTTGGTTTCAGCGTATGAGGCTACACGTACACTCGTGCCTTTCTTAAAGAAAATGGTTTAGTTTCCCTCAATGAGCTTTCATTGGCATTACCCCTTTTGGCAGAAATTTATTCCCCACATCGTTGCTCTTCTGGTCTTCTGATTATAACGTCTTTCTCTTTCCCTCTGGTCCTTTCACTATCACCCTTCTTGACATCAGTGCTTTGACTGGGTTAGCCCATTTGGGCGCGACTATTTCTGTTTGCACTACCTTTCTTTTCCATCATTCTTCAATGGACACTTCATCTTTCTCCTCTTATTCTGCTTTCTTTCTTGCGTTTTCTGAGTCGGTCAGTCCGGTCTCGATGTTGGAACGCACCGCTTTCATTCATTACTGGCTTTGTAAATACATCATTTGCGCATCTAGTCAGAAACCCGTAGCAGGTTATCTTCCTATTTCTTCAGACATTGCCAACGGCTGACGTTTGGATTTGGGTTCCTTTCTATTGGCCGCCATTTATCGAGGCCTGGCCGTTCTCCAGAAATAGTTACAGTCTGGCGCTTTACCGATCGACTCTTGTCCTCTCTGGCTTGTCCAGCTTTGGCTTAGGGTTTATTTTCCGGTCTTTGGCTCAATTGAGTCAACTCGCTCATATTCTTATGCAGGCCTCTTATTCGCCCAACTAGGGCAAATGTCTCTCATTCCTCGCTTAATTTTTGAATATTTTTACACCATTTTCTCGGGGTTTCGTCTTTCTTTCCTTTCTCCTTAGGTGACAGCCCTTCTTTTGTTCATGAGCTTCCCGATTCAGATGGGGGTGAATCAGTTAATTGCATATGGCGCAAGTTTTTATGCCCTCGCAATCTGTCTTGCGATATTTTGATTGGGGTCAATGGCAAGGCTGGAGTGGAAATATATTCTCCTAACTTCGCTACTCGGCAATTTGGTCTCGTTCAAGGGTGGCCCCTTCCGTTATTTCATTCTCATTCTACCTCAGAACATTCGAAGTTCTTTCGCTTTCAGAAATTGATCAATGCCTGTCTAAGGCTCGTTCCTTGTGTTGGATAATTTTGACTCATAGCGTCACTATTGTACATATCATGGTGTTGTTGTACAAATTAACTATGTGACAAAGGAGATTGCACTCTTATCATTTGTGATTAGATCACCTAGTTGTATAAATGATGAGAGGTCCCTATGACTTTTTCCTGGACGGAGAATGATATGAGACAATATCAGTCACGAAGGATAAATTATTAAACATCCCTAGTCAGAGCATTATCGAGATTGGACATCGATGAAAGCGTAAAAGACTAGTATTGCACTTGTGCGCGTTGTGAGGGCACAACGACATAGTTCTCATATATTTGGGTATAAGATACTCTTGCAAGTGTAATAGGAGGTTGTGTTTCACCGATGGTACGGGAAACAGCTTCGCTCTAGATAAGACCCCCGTGGAATCCCATTGGTAGTATGACTATGTGTTTATGGGAGTCTGCAATCAGGGTAGGTGTATATTTGGTCTTAACCTGAGACTTGCACCGCTAATACGTACGACAATCAATATACTTTGGTTAAGGTCGTCCAGGTCTTTAACCGGTTCTTTGTACGCCAATTCCGGGTATATTGAGAATCATAGTGTATTGGGTGTGATGTCAAGACGGAAGTGTCACTCCAGTCATATGGAGATGATGGTCACGTAGGATACGGTATTAGTACTCTAAATGCTGCGCAGCTATAGGGATATTATGACTAGGTCAGTATATCCGATTATAGAGACTAGTTACCAGACATCCGACATGTGCTTCGTACGGGGCAGACACAATTCCAGCCCCAGGCCTAGCACATAATCATCCGATACTGGACAGAAATACGCAATACTACGGTATAACTACGCTTGATAAAGATCCTTTATTTCTGTAAGGATATTTCCGGAGAATTGGGTAGGCATGGCGCTTTGCTAGAGGCCAACCTTGTCTTGTAAATCGGTATAAACATAGTACGAGGTACTTACGTGTTTGGATAGTCCGAAG